>JALPQI010008753.1:0-43236 GCA_025490895.1 Thaumatotibia leucotreta
CACCTCCGGCGTTGGTAAACTTCGATGTTTTTTCCGCTCCCGACCCTTGGTCCAACCGGTATGTCCAACTGGTTGGAACACGGGGAAATAAAATTATCCATAGTCCAACCGATTGTACTACGAGGAAGTTAGTTTACCCGTGGCCCAATTGGTTGTACCACGGTACACTAAATTTATCGGTAGTCCAATATTAGAACATATATTTACGTATACTAGTTGGACAATTGCCCCTCAGTTGTACTATGGGTCATAATGACATGACAATAAAAAAAAGTAATCTGACAGTTGAACCACGGATAAATTTACTTACCCGTGGCACAACCAGTTGGACATAGCAGTTGGATCACTGGTCGGGAGCGGTTTTTTCTTTGATATACAACATCTAATATATAACTGTAATATACAAACGTCAAAAAAAAAAAGTTTGAAACCAGTGGCTATAAATGAACGATTTTCCTTTTCGCACGTGTATCGCACGACGTTTTTCAGTACAGATAACCCTCTAAAGTATCGACCTGACAAAAAAATTAACCACTCCTCGCACTAAACACCTAACTTTTTTTTAAATGGGCTTACTCATGGCCACAGACTAGCCAAGGGCAGAGACGTGGCCTACGATGGAGTGAGTTTGCCCAGAAGGTGCCTATTCACCCTTGACTTGAAGGTTGCCGGGTTATATGATCTCGGAAATATAGACGCCGGCAGGGAATTCCACTCCTTGGCAGTACATAAGGGAAGAAGACGCAAAGCGCTTCGTACGAATGAATGGAATATCTACCAAGTAAAAGTAAGGATGGAACCCGGTCGTGCGTCTAGAATTTCGATAGTAAAATGGGGGTGCCGGAATAAGCTCACGAAGATCTTGAGCACACTCCCCGAAGTGCAATCTCTAGATTACCGACAGACTGGCAACTTTCCGCCGATGGGCTAAAGAGTGTAGCCCAGCCATCAGCTTTTTGTACTGAAGAAGTATTTTTAGTACAGATGGTGCCGTTTTTAGGCTCTAGTGCGAGAAGTGTGTTGTTTTACGTCAGGTCCAAAACTTCGGAGGGCCATCTGCACTAAAACACGTCGTACGAGACACGTGCAAAAACGAAATTCGTAACTCGTGTCGATTTAAAATACTCCCTATCGGTCGTGTTTTAAAACATCGACACTCGTTTGGATTTTTTTTCTTTGATATACAACATCTAATATATAACTGTAATATACAAACGTGGAAAAAATGAAGTTTGAATCGAGTTGCTATAAATGAACGATTTTCCTTTTCGCAAATGTATCGTAGGACGTTTTTCAGTACAGATGACCCTCTAAAGTATCGACCTGACAAAAAATTTACCACTTGTCGCACTAGACTACGACTTGACAAAAAAAACACCCAACTGTACTGAAGAAGTATTTTTTTATATTCTAGATACTGATATAGTTTTCAGAGCGTCAGTAGAGTCTAATTAAGCCGGATAGGCGTACAGACGTGGAGAGTTTATGGAAACAATATATAAGAAGAAATATTATTTAATTTCGTATTGTTTTCTATCACTGACATTTGACAGATATGTTATTTTATTACTTTACAAGTTTATGGTTTTACCTAAGTAGTGACACATATAAAACTCCTTAACAGCCACTCGTTTCGAATTTCATGTTTTTCGCACTTGTGTCGTAATGTACTATTTCATTACACTTGCGGATAAAAAAATAAGTTTTAAGGCAAAATATTATTAAATGACGCACGAACATTTCTATAACTCCCTAGGGAATTTCACTTCTCTATAACTCCCGCGATGCATGCAGCAATGGCGCGCTTAGAAATCCAGTGTGATGTTTTTTTTTTAATATTCTAGATACGACTACGAAGAATGCGCCAGCGATCCATGCAACGAGATGATGACGGCGCTCGAACAACGCATGACGGCGCCCGGCTTTCTCGGCTCCGCACACTCGGCGGGATCCAAGACTTATGTGGTCAAAGTCGCCGACAACTTCTCCTATATGGACCCTATCGACCGCAGCGTGGCTATGAAACAGGTAACTATACTAGTACAGGCTATAGTAAATTGGTTTGACATGGTCGCCATGTAATGACACCCATTCGACCCCAGTATGGCTGGACAGGACAGGTATGTTCTACACTGAAAATAATATTTACCAAAGTGACTTAGGTTGGCTATATTACGAGGAAACTTTGATATATGTAACAAATCCTTGCTATTAAATTTACAAAACTAAAAAGGTTGAAGTCGATACCAGAGTTCTGGTTAAATCAACAAAAAACATTGTACATTATACCAAACAACTGGTGAAATCAACAAAAAACTGGCGCAATCAACCAAATTAATTTAGTAGAATGCCAACATAAAAAGTTTGGTAAAATCAAAAAAAAATTGTGGCAGGACCCAATCTACCTTAATTTACGGTTACGCAGATCTGATAAATCCAACTTAGCATTTTATTCAGTGTAGATTTTGAGGCTATAGTAAATACTATAGCGAATTAGTTTGGCATGGTCGCCATGTTAATTTTTTTATCGAACTCATAAACAATGTAGTCAAATTGCGATTAGCTATGAATCAGGTATGTTCTGAACTTTGGCTGGGTCGCCATGAAAAGCAACAAGAACACTACATGTTTAGTATATATTCTGATGAATAGTTCCATAAGTCTTGAGGTAGGTCGCTATGTGAAGCAATATCATTATATTGCTTCACATATCTGCCATTGCAGTATCTTGTAGTTGTATGGGATCTAAATATGGGATATATTATACATGAACAATACATGACAATGTCCAGTTTCGTCGGCTCCGCCCACTCCGCGGGCTCTAAGACTTACGTGGTTAAAGTCGCGGACAACTTCTCGTATATGGTCCTTATCGATCGCAGCGTGGCTATTAAACAGGTAAATTATACCAAAGAATTATTACATGGCGACCTTGCCAAACCAATTCTCTATAGTATTATTTACTATACTCTCTAACCCCCATATTTATAAACGTCTCCTAACTTATCAACAATTTATCCTTTATTTATCTCTCTTTTTAAGTTAGGTTTTTTTATAACAATGACTGTAAAAGTTTTTTTTTATGTAATAAATTCTTTTTAATGCATGTTATTTTAATAAGATGTATTATTATACTGTTTTTCAAAAAATAAGTCCACTTAAGTTTCTTACTGGTTCTTCTCAGGTACGATGTAGGGTTAGAACCAGTAGTAGATTTTTTTTTCTCTCTCTTGATAATGTCAGACGATTCGAAAATGCTTATTAATAAGCTTATTTGAATAAAGAATAGTTTGACTTGACTTTGACTAACCGTCTCTCACTATTTATCGAAGTAATCGGTTAAATCACTCGCATCCACTATGGCAACCACAAATAAGGACTTGATGAAGACAATAACACTATTTACTGAAAAAAAAAATTCACTGACGTCGTGTATTGAAGCAGAAAATAGAAATAGACAATAGACATGTTGTAGGAAAATCTATCCTTTATAAATTGTTCGCTGTTGCTGTAGGTTGTCATGCAAGGTATATTATTCTTTATTTTTTAATCAGTAGGTATACTGAATTTTTTATTTGTCCATAGGGTCTAAGAATTATTTTTGAAGACGGATCTCGCATCGTGCTCCGTTTGAGCGGCACTGGCAGCTCTGGAGCGACCGTTAGGTAAGGCATTATTCTAACCAAGCATAAATTCAAATAAATTAAACGTATTGCGAAAACACAAATCAAATTATTTATTAACTAAATATTTTGATTTGTACTTTTATTTTTCCCCAGTAGTCACACTACTTAATACTATATAAATTATAAATATTAGATGCCTGTCACAGGCATCAGCCGCGAACATTAGGTGAACTTGGTCGTTTTTCTTTGGTATATGACATCTAATATTAAATTCAAATAAATTAGTGAGTAGCCCCATGGTGGCAGTAATGAATAATATATTTGTCACCACACAGTATGGGGAATATTCGCAAATGGAAACTTACCCCATACCGGGAAAGTTTCCATTTACCGGGAACGACCCATCACTAGTCAAACAACCGTGGGTGTCCGTAAGCGCCGACTAAGGGATTGAAGTGTCATTTAACATTCTTTTCATCACACTTGCTGTCTAAGCGCGCCATTGCTTGCGTGCGTAGCGGGAGTAATAGAAAAGTAAAATTCCCTAGGGAGTAATAGAAATGTCAGTACGTCATTTATTAATATTATGTCTTAAAACTTATTTTTTTGTCGGCAAGTGTGATGAAAAACTTTGTATGCATCACGGTCGGTAAGCGGAATACTAACTCGAGTCATAGAAGCCCTCCGCCTAACGGCGTCGAGCTTCTAACACTCTCATTAGTAATTCCGTACTTACCCCCCTTGATGCACAATGTACTATTGTTATAAGATTGATGATGGGCAGCAGCGTCATCATAGTGAACACATTACTGCGATCGCCTATCCGCTTGACAAGCGTAGCGATTATGGGCATTTGCTTCCTAATGCGTCTATCTATACGCATAGTTAATTCCAAGTGGCAGTGTTTACACATCAACACAGAGACACGTTTAAGTCTAGAGGCGTAAACACTAACTACCCACTCCGAAGCAACAAACTAAAAAATAGACTGGTCGCGGATACGCATAGATTAGCGAAATCACAACGATCTGTATACTACTCAGGCCGTCTGTTTACAATCGCTTACCGGAACCTATAAGGAATGCAGCTACCATCACAGTTTTCAAAAACAACCTAAAAAAATGGTTACTAAATGAACTCTTCTATGATTACACAGATTTTTTTTAATTTACCTCAATTTGTTGAGTCATTCAATTAAATTGTGACCAAAATTTATGAATAGTACAATTATACTGTATGAATATGTATTCTATGACATGTAACAATTGTTATCAATAAACAATTTTGTATTTTGTATTAATAGGAAAGGCCTACGTCCAGCAGTGGACTGAGATAAAACAAAAAAAATAAATAAAAATATCTTGGGACATCTTACACAAATCGACCTAGTAGTCCCACGGTAAGCTCAATTAAGGCTTGTGATGTGGGTACCAGGCGACGATATATATAATAGACAGATACATACAGTGTGTGGTCTTTAACACGGGAGAAAAATGAAGTGACTCCTTAGACTATCAGCAATAATCCTGTAAAGGTCCCGGTGTTTCAAAGTGGTTAAGTTCGGAGATATTGTCATTCAAAGCTATGGACCTTTAGTACTGGATCTTGGCATCACGATGTCGTAGCTTGTCAGTCGCAAGACATCTTGATAGTATACCAGGTAGGAAGTCATAACAATAATTTTGTTTGCATTTTTACACTAATTTGATACGGTTTTAAAAAAAAATTGTACATTTTTCAATGATTCAAAAATGATAAGTTATTGATAACTTTTAATTCAAGTAAATGAACCCATAATAATGAAAAATACATGAACAAAAAATTACAAAAAAATGTTTTTTTTTTTTAATTACAATATGTGGAAATGATTGTTGATCAGCTTATTAATGCACCGTTTAAATTTTCACCCCGGTTGTAGGCCACACACTGTATAATTACTTAAATACATAGACAGTCATGACCAAGGAACAAATATTTAGATAGGCTGATGAATTGATGATGTATGCAATGTCCACGTTTCAGACTGTACATCGATTCCTACGAAGCCTCGGACGTGTCGGGCGACGCGCAGGTGATGCTGCGCCCGCTCATCGACGTGGCGCTCCAAATATCACAACTACAGAAGTACACCGGCCGAGATGCGCCTACTGTCATCACGTAAAGTTTCCGAACATATTGTGCCAGAGAATATCTACAGGGTGTTCCACGAGCCACTGAAAACCTTGAACGGGGTGATTTAGTAGGCTATACTGAACAATTTTTAATATGGGGCCAATCACGAAATCTAAAAAAAAATTGTCTTTTTCATACATTTTGACCGATTGATCACGACATTTTATATGAAAAATATTTTTTTTTTGAGATTTCTGGGTTAGCTCCATAGTAAAAGTTATTCAGTTTAACCTACCAAATCATCCCGTTTAAGGTTTTCAGTGGCTCGTGAAACACCCTGTATACCATATTACTTTGGAACATAAAATTGGCTAAATCTTAAAACTTTTGGACGGGAAACTATACCACAAAACAGAACAATACTTTGTTTTTATAAGCGTTGGAAATAAAGCCACGTTTTCACTTATTGTTGCAAGCAAGCATTTGTTCGTTCTTGGACAAATGAAAACACGATTTAATATAGCAAAATGTTCGTTCGTCAGCCCACGAACAAGCGAATGCTCGCTCAGAACACTAAGTGCAAACGCGGCTGAAGACTAACAATCTTGATGTCTTTTTATTGAAAATTATAGAAAAACTCTAAAATCTGTATGTAATTCCCTCATAAGGGATGCCCTGACAAATGCACATATATTATATAAAACTATTATTAAAATTCCGGGGGTATACTTACTCCACAGAACTTTCCTATATAAGTTCTATACAGTGTCTTACCATGACCCGGCTTTTACGAAAATGGGTAATAATACGTATCACTAGCAATCCGTTTCAAGTATTAACATTTGACAAATAATGAAATTGACCGTACGATAAATTTTATTTCTTCCGAACGATCAATGTACTGCTTAGTTGTCAAACGTTGTGAGTGGCTGCGATCTGTCATGGTCAAGTGCAAATTAACGATTCATTTTGAAGTACATTGCTTTTCAATCAACTTTTCTTAGAAAGTTAATTACGTTTAAAATTAGCATTTTGAATCGAATAATGTTCACGGTTTTGCTAAAAATGTATCGCATTCCTCGGTTTCAACAAAAGCTAGTATCATGTTAACACACTGTATAATTGTATATGTGTAATACCTACTGCCCAATAAAGAATAGGTACTACGCTTAAGGTGCCTAATTTAGAGCAATTCTCAAAAAGTTTGTAAATTTAGATCACGTCTCCGATATTGGTAAAAATTGGCAGGCTGCTGGTAGTCAATAAAGCTGAGCTAGATCCATCACATTTCCCGGTAAGTTTCCTTTTTTGTTACCAGATTCCTATACATTTTCGGTAACAAAAAAGAAATGTTTCTTATAACTTATAACCTTTTGGGGAAATGTGGATGTGGCTCAGCATCATTGACAAGTGATCCAAATGTACAAACATTTTGATAAAATGCTCTTTTAAGCATATTTTAAGATAATTGGCAGTCTGTATCTTTCTGGTATTGACCCAAAGATTATTGTTATTTTAACCATTATTCGTTTTATAAATGTTTACTTACTCAATCTACACAAATAATGTTAAGTATTTTGCACGTTTTCTATTATCTGACTGTAAAAAGTAAATCACCAGTTGCAATAGATATTTAATAAGTTTTTATTTTTGTTATTTGTTACAAATTATTTGTATTGTTTTGAAAAAGTTACAATAAAAAAAGACATGTTCAAATAAAGTTTTATTTAGACATTCAACTATTTTTTTATAAATACAAATGACTAGATGGGATAATAATATTACCAGATTCATATTTATTTGAATAACACATAAAAACATATACAAATTAAATCAATCACGCATTCGTTCCGGGTGACTTAATTTTAGAAGTACCTAAATGAAATTATAGTTCACATCTGATGTTTTCGTCTTATTACTCGTATACTTAGGATAATGTAGAAAACCTAATATTAACAACTGATTTTTTTTATTATTTGAGTCATTTCCATATTAATGCGATCTATGTTGCTACATACAACAATACAATTGTACATATAACAAGCATTGTTTTAAGCATCATCATTCCTTAATAAAGAACTGCATGATCAAATTAACGACACCAAACAGCACGATCGAGAAGTAAAGCAGAAGTTTCCAGCAGTTTAGCTTGCCTCGTAGCTGAAGCGAGCGGACTTGCAGAATGGAGGGGAGCGCGAATATGTGCACGAGCCCGCTTACTGCTCCTGTGTATCTGTGGAGAGGACACGGGTGAGAAATGTCCGTGACCGTACACGTTTGCCTTCTGCGACCAAATATAACATGGACGTCTAACGCCAGCTCAAAAATGCCCCCAACAACAACCAAAGGGTCCACGGAAAGAACATGTCTAGTTAATTCAAATTACAGAAGGAAAAACCACCTTACTTTATACATAATTAGGTGTGAATTTGCCCTGATTTTTTTAAGCTTAAGATATGTTTTTTCCGTGGACCCTTCAACTGTTCAATTGCGCCAAGATGGGCAGGACAGCGCTTTTATTAACACCGCGCATATTTCGGCGCAACATCTTTGACAAATGTTTATATAGCCAATCAAAACTTTGATAGACCAATCAGAACTATTTTTAATATTATGACTATATCAATACCGACTGTGACCCATAATTACCGGGCGGTGACGACAATAAATAAAAATACATTTATCACCACCCCAACTCTTCCCGTGGGTGTCGTAAGAGTCGGCTAAGGGATTGAAGTGTCACTGACCATTATTTAATCAAAGATTGATGATGGGCAGCAGCGTCATCATAATGGACACATTCCTGCGATCGCCAATCTTGCTTGCCCAGCGTGGCGTTTATGGGTATTTACCTCCTAATGCGACTGTACGCATAGTTAATAGAAGAGGCATACGTCCAGCAGTGGACTATCATAGGCTGATGATGTGATGATGTGCGTCCACATGCATAGGCTAAGGAGAGGCCGTTGTCCAGCTGTGGACTGATATAAGCTGATGATGTATGTATTTACCTGATAATAGTCCCAATACAGGGACACAGGCAAGTCACAGCGACGCACATAAACACGATGACTACATTAATGACGACGGTAACCCTCGTGCGGGGCTTATTTTCACTAACCTTAGAATATAATGTTAATAATGTAATCTACAACCCACATCAACGCACACAGACACGATGACTATATAAAGACAGGCCCTTGACAGTCCTTTGACTTTGAAAGCCACACACACCGAGACAATGACTAAATTAATGGCTACGAAGCCCCGCGCGCGGGCCTTATTTCCACTGAAACCAGCTACTTCACTACTACTTTACTAGAGCATAAAGTGCGTATTTAGGTATTTACCTGATAATAGTCCCAATACTGGGACACAGGCAAGCCACAGCGACGCACACAGACACGATGACGACATTAATGGCGACGGTGACCCGCGTGCGGGCCTTATTGACACCACTGATGGGCAGGAGAAGGAGGGCTTCGGAGCGGAGCATGTAGGCTATTAGTGGGTATACGGTTATTACCTGGAATAGACATAAATTAAATTATGATATGATTATTTATTTAAATATTAGATGTCATATAAGTACCAAAGAAATTTCAAAATTTACCAACGCTGCTTTCGCGGCTGATGCCTAAACCACTCTGCCGAGTTGTATTTTTTAAGTTGTGTTACTAAAAAGAATTATTAAACAATTTGAGTTGCTCCATAAATGATTATTAATGTTCACCGCGTGGTAACGGCACTAAGAATATCATTTTGTCACCTCCCCAATTCTTCCGATGGGTGTCATCAGAGTCGACTAAAGGTTTGAAGTGTCGGCGACTATTAATTTATTAAAGATTGATGATGGGTAGTGGCATCATTAATATCATCATAGTGGGTACACTACTGAGATCGCTAATCATCTTGCCTAGCGTGGCAATGGGCATTTACCTCCTAATGCGTCCATAAGCTTAGGTAATAGTTAGGTTAGAGAGGTCTTTGTCCAACAGTGGACTGAAAAAGGCTGATGTGATGCTCCTAAGTCGCATCTGTAATTAACAACCAATTAAATAGATCGTCGGCTATGCTACATTTGTAGTGGACACACTACGAGTATAATGCCGCTGGCGCCGCATCATATATTTTCAATACTTAAATAAATAGTCAGTGAATACGGATATTTCTAACAGGAATAGTAGCAGTGGAAGTTAATATGAACTTACTTGAAAAAGCAGGAGCGCTCGCGCAACTGCAGTCATCGTGTCATGCATCTCGAAGTTATTTAGTATATTCTGCAAAAGATGAACAGTAACGAGATTATAACGAAAGGTTTGTAAGGTTCATTTTATACTGGTCTTTATAAAATTGGTTATCTACTTCATCGATTCTGCCTTCATCATAATATAAGTACATCCTGTATAGGTTATATATTATGCCTGCATTCGAGTATAACCTATAAAGGATATACTTATGGCAGAATACCTGCATAACCAATTGGAACCCTGGATAATTATAGAACCTTATTGTCACAGTGACAACTAGTAAGAGATAGAATAGATAGATAGATAAAGACTTTATTCAATTTCCACAACTTACATGGTAGTAGGTATAAAAACAGAGAAATTAACAACTTAACTTGCAGAAGAATTACAAACAAAAAATAGATTAAGATAGAGATGATAATATCTAACAATGTCCTCCTTTAGTGCGTCACTTTGACATGGTTCTGGAGTCGCCTAGGGTTCAAATGGGTTAAGGGTATAACCGTTCGGAGGAAAACCTAACCTACTCGTACTATATACCTAAATAGTTTTCTATCAAACTTACGTCTTCAATGCAGGACTTCGCAAGAGGGAAGCAAATGTAAAAAACTGCCCCAACTAAGAGGTACGTCATTGTCACCAGAACGAAAGCTATCGTCAAATCTCTGCCCTGAAAATAAAGATGAATTACAAAAAATATAAAAATTACAAAGTAAATAGATAAGAATAAGGCCTATATCAATAGTGGACAATGGGCTCTACGTGGCATTAATTGCGTAATTTCAAAGCAAAACGGAGATCTTTGTTGCTAATACGCAGGAAGCCAGCCGCGGGCACTGAAATGAATCGATTATCGGTCTTTCTGCCTCCTTTCACTCTAATTACGTCTTCATTTGAGTGACAATGCTGGATTGACGCTCGTGACACCAGTCAAATTATTACTTACTTTTTACTAGGTACCTAGTAAGGGTCACGGTCCATACAAAGTTGAGAAAAATTGTGCGCTCTGAGTTACAGTTTTGTAATTTTAACCAGAGCTAGAGGATCTCAAAATAGTTGTTTTTAGATGTGGAGGGAAAACCAATTCCCCCCCTGAGCGCGGGGGGAGAGGGGTGAATGTGCATGCGGAAGGGTTGCGTTTAATGTTTTTTTACGAATTAATAAGGTCTCCTATGCGTTGTTTGGTATCATTTTCGTGTAAAACGGAACTGGATAATCCATTTTTTATCATAAACATGAGCAATTTCATATAAAAATGCAGATTTTTTGGAGTAAAAGTAAAAAAGTTACCGTTTTTATTTTTATTTAAGCGTCATATAAGTATTAAAAAACAAACTTATCCAATTTAAAAAAATAGTGTAAGATAGCATATGTATTGCAGATTTTAAAAATATACACATTTTGTAGTCTTTCATACAAACATTCACTGAAAAAAAAATTACCTGACGCGTACCTCCAACAAAAACCTCCGCGTAACCTCTAAAAAGAACTTGTGTGCCGGCAACTGCTCATAGATTATACATATTTTTGTATTTACATATTATTGTTCATATTACAATTGTAAATATTTATTGATATGAATGTAAATTGAATATTTTCTGATCTTGTTTTTTTAAATAACCTAAGATTATTAAGAATTTTATTTGTTCAGATTCTATTTTTAGATTTTATCGATTATTGTTTACCGCGTGTATATTATATATCTGATCTATCTGATCACATGTATGATATATAGTATCTGATTATATGAATCGGAATGGGTAATCATTTTTACAAGTGTTATTAGGTAATGATCTCATTACCAAAGACGATAAAGGTAATTTTCACTAACCGGGACTAAACAACTAACCCAGTTCACACACGTTAAAAGTTTATATCATATGGGATTTGACAATCAATTGTTAAACGTTTACTTTATAAATCATCATTATTACCATATCCGCCGAAAGACGTCCACTGCTGAACATAGACCTCCCCCAAAGATTGCCACAAAGACCGGTCCTGCGCCACTCGCATTCAGCGGACTCCTGAGACCTTCACTGTCCACCTTGTGGGAGGCCTACCCACGCTGTGCCTTCCACCTGCGAGGCCGCCGCATTGGCCATCGGTTCTACGTGCAATGTGCCCCGCCCACTGCCACTTTAGTTTAGTGATTCGGAGTGCTATGGAGCTATACTTTGGTTCTGCTGCGGATCGTCTCATTTCTAATACGACCTCGCAGAGAGACTCCCACCATAGCCCTCTCCATTGCCCTTTGGTTGACTTTAAGCTTTCTTATGAGGCCCATTCTAAGCGACAACGTTTCATCACTCGTATGTCATCACTCTTTTAAATCTTTGATCAGTGTGTGTTGCCACACTGATCAAATACTTTTGTCTTCAAGAACTGCGGAATATTGGACGAAAAGATGTGTCGTAGCTTCCCAAACGCTGCCCAACCTAGTCGGATTCGATGATTGACATCTTACTCAAAGTTGGACCTACCTAACTGGGTAGTTTGTCCTAGGTATATTATAGTCATCTACACCTTCGAGTTTAGTCTCCGATTGTAACGAGAGTTTTCGTCTTATCCATGTTCATCCTAAGACGAACTCGCTCGAAGGCGCTACTGAGGTCAGCGAGCATCGTACTGAAATCTTCCAAGGTCTCAGCCAAGACCACCGTATCATCAGCGAATCGAAGGTGAGTGAGGTACTCGCCGTTTATATTGATACTCACCTTCTCCAGTCCAGTCTTAAAGACATCTTCCAGTGCAGCGGTAAACAGATTAGGGGAGATGACACCTCGTTGCCTGACTCCCCGCTGCAATATAATATGCTTCAAGCTCTGGTCTTGGAGTCGGATTAACATAGTGGCGCTTTCGTACCAACACCTCAACATTTCGACACAGCGGTAGTCTACTTGGTACCGTTAAAGAGACTGTAGTACTGCCCAGAGTTTCGATCAAATCGAAGGCTTTGGGGGTTAACATTACGTACTAATGTTCAGTTTAGGTTCTGGGAAAGGGGCAGTGATACACGACTCGTATTGCCTTGTCCCTTTCTCTCGACCTAAATTAAACCGCATTAGTACGTCATGGAAACCCCCCTTATCGTAGTCCACAAACGCTAAACGCTAAACAGAGGGGCAGGTTATACCTATTCCTCGGTCTTCTGTATAACATTTACGAAACGCCAATTCAAAAACCAGCTTGTTCGGCAGGCTGGAAGTCATCAAGCCTGCGTGCAAGACGATTCGTAATGACTCTTGAAAACATCTTATAAATATGGCTCGGAAGTGAGATGGATCGGTAGGTCTTCAATAAGGCGTTGTCATCTTTTTTCAAGAACAGTACCACCACTCTTCTGTTCCATGCCTAAGGCGTTCTCCCTTCCGGAGTTGAACAACTTCTGAAGGGCCATAAGGATTGGTTTACCACCTGGCTTCAGATGCTCAGCTATAATTCCGTCTTCCCCAGACGCCCTGTTATTTTTGAGCTATTCAAGAGCCATTCTAATATCACATAGGCTGATGTCCGGGATATCCTCTGTATAGTGCCGGTTCTGTCACTTACTTCATAAGAAATTTATCAATTATCAAATTGCATGTGAAATAAACGTTTAACCCGGGTTGTTTGGTTAACCCAGGTTGATGCAATTTGCCGTAGCAGACATTATGGAGTATTTCATTTACGCAAAATCTCTAAATTCCCTCAGTGGAAACGTACTGTCAACAATAAGTCAAAGCAACGTCCCTTTTTTATTCGAGGTTACGCGACAGATGCAATTTTTTTACAACTTATTTTTGCATGGAAAGTTCCAAAAAGTATACATTTTTAAAAACTACAATAAATATGCTATCTTGTAGTATTTTTTTTATTATCATATATTTATTTGGTAATACTTATATAACGCAACAATCAAAATAAAAACGGTGATTATTTTACCTTTACACCAATAATTATTTTTTTATATACGGAAATCCTCATGTTTATTATCAAAAATGAATTCCCCGTGTCTGTTTTATATGAAAATGATACCAAACAATGAATAGTAGGCCTAAATATTAGACAAAAAAAATTTAAACATAACCCTTCCGTTTGCACATTCACCCCCTCCCCCCTCGTTCAGGGGGGGAATTGGTTTTCCCTGCACATCTAAAAATTTTTATTTTTACACCCTCTAGCTCTGGTAAAAATTACAAAACTGTAACTCACAGCGCACAATTTTTTCCATTTGGACCTCTACTAACCTACTTACTTACTCGCTTCTCTGGAGCAACGACCCAAAGTAAGAGTTGTAAGAGTCTTGGCCTCCAACACGACTGTTCACCACTGACTCCGGTTTTCGGCAACGTCTCGCCAGTCTTCGACCTGGAGCTCCCGCAGATTCGCATCCACGACATCTGCCCATCGGTATCTCGGCCGCCCGACCGGTCGGCGCGCCGTCGGTTTTCCATCAAAATGCTCTTTTTACCGCTCGATCGCTTGCCATACGCTCTATGTGACCGAGCCACTGAAGTCGCTGCGCCTTTGAATACCAATGCAATACCAAGTTCCTGAACTTCGGCGTTTTTGCGGATTCTCCAGCTTCCGTCAGGTCTTTGCGTCGGCCCGAGGATTTTACTAGGTACTTAATTAAAACATTTTGTCATTACGAAGGCTATACTTACATTTTTCTCCTGCCGCTCGTTATTGCTCATAATAGTGATAATGATATTGTGTATATAGAAGGATAGCGCAAGCATGCCGCTCAGTACGGCCGCTTCGCGCGCCGGCGGCTCGCCCGGCGCCGGCGCCGCGTGCACGCCCCACGCCCAGCCCTTCACCACCACGAATGTTACCAGGTATACCACTGAGAGGGTGCCTGCGACGAAACAATGCTTACAGTGAGACGGTTCAATTCAAGATGGCGACCGGTTTACAATGTGCCTTTGATTAGATTAGGCGAAGTAAATTAGACTTTAAATAAACTGCGATACCGGACTAGGGTCCATGTATTGTATGTATATATGCCTATATGTATACTACAAATTGGATGCAAAAACAATCTCTATCTCTAAAAATATGGCACCTTTCGGATCAATAATAGTTAAAATATTAATCGAACTGGGTTACTCACGTATTTAAGATGATTGCTCGTCATATTTCGACTCATTAAGAAGTAAATTCCATCAATAATAGTTATTAGAATTTGCTAAATCGTAATGAGATTCTGATGCTCAAGTCTGATAGGATAGATATCATATTTCAGCACGCTCGGATTAAAATTTAAAGAATTCAAGATTGCGGCCACTGTCACAGTTTTGAGCTCATTCCTATTGCGGGACCTCTGATATGGTATGACACTTAATTTATAATTTAACTAGGTAAATTGCCATACCATATCAGAGGATAAGTATACCATATCGGAGGAGAGATTGAAACATTGCTAGAGCTAAGCAGAAACACTAACGAACCCACATAAAATGTAGCCGTCGTTTATCTCAATGAACTTACCGTCCCAAGAAATTGACGCCGCGAAATTTGATTAAAACTTATTATCTTAGGTATGAAAACTCTTACCCAAAGAATTGAACTTAGTAAAGAACGACACGTTGCTAAAGTTGAGTAGCGGGAAGACTAGTAAAGCCACGTAGAAGGGCACCGTCGTGTGGAGCCCCCAATAACTGGAGTCCTGGGGCTCCGGGATGATGAGAGAGCCGTTGACGCCGTCGTGCTTCGGGCACAGGAGGGCTGTTGGGTATGAAGTCGCGTTTGGGCTGGAAAGATCTGTGGGACGTGATTTTCGTTATCTTTGGATGGATTATAAATAACGTGAGACTCAACCATATTTAAGTATTGATCAAACGGGTTATTCACGTAATTTTAGTCGATAATTGCTCGACATGTTTCGATCTATTTAGAAGATCCTCATCATGGAGTACCCGCGGCCAAAGCCCGACGTGTACTGCGGGCTTGCGGTCTGCTAGAGCGGATGCTGGCCGCGGGTAGCACCCGCTCTAGTAGAGCCGTTTGATCAATATCTTTGGATGGATGGTTGCAGAATGACAAACAAATAATAAAGTCATGCAGAACTATACCAACGTGTGATTATAAATTTAGATGAGTATAAGAGATAGTCATCCCTCTTCACGAGAAGGGGTCTACAAGAAAGTGTGACAACTAACGTACAATATCGCTGATGTCACACGCTAGTAAAATCTTTTTGCATGTAATTAATGCTAGACTATCTGCATTTACAAATCAGCAGATCCCTTGTGAACAAGCTGGTTTTGTTGCTGGGAAGGGGACCAGAGATCAAGTTATGAATGTTCGTGTGCTCATTGAGAAATGCCGAGAGTTCATTATATTTCGCAACTTCATTCTTTGCGATTTATTGTTTACATATTGTAGTTACGCCCCCACGCATTAGCCTTGCACGTTTTTTAAAGTCTTTTTCATAATTTTTTACTGGCAACACTAAAAAACTTGCTCCCATCCCCTACTCCAGCATTATGGTAGGTCCCTCAACCGCCATTTTTCAATCATTCAACGGTTCCGTGCTCAAGCCTTTGCACGTCACGCAACCATCAATATGAAGAGGACACGAAGAGACACCGATGATGAAGAAGATATTCGAAACAAAATCAAGAAATTGGAGCGCAAACTTTGGCAGAGGTCTCGGCGCCGCATAACAATGCCAGACTCATCAGATGATGATAGCAACGGTAAGTTTAAAAGACACGTGGAATTATAAAAAGTGATGCGTACTGCTAAGATTGGGCTGTTACTGTCACGTTAAAAATCGATGCGAGCTACTATCCTGGGTTGTCTCTGTCGAAATTCAAAGAACCACAACACTATTGTTGTAAAAAGTTAAATGTAATGCGAGAAACTATCCTGGGTTATCTCTGTTACAAAAAACAAGCTAAAAATTTTGCTGCACACGTTTCAATAAACGTTTTTTGTTCGAAACAGGCGAAAACGGGTCTGTTATGGCGGACAATGACCCACGTGCTTCACGTCGAGCCTCATGGAGTCAGAGGGTACAACAGTGCGCTTCACCTGTCCCGAGTGTTCCGGGATCATCGCGCCAGGAGCCTACAGCTGCTGCGCCGCCCAGCCACGAGCCTGTGCGCCCAACATCTCCTCAGCCAGGCCCGTCGTCTGCGCCACATCAGTATGTACCTAATGTACCTGCAGAGCCCGCACAGCCAGCAGGGCCCGCGCAGCCAGCAGAGCCCGCGCAGCCCGCCCAACCTGCGGAGCCCACACCAACCTCGCTCGAGGACGTAGAATTAGACGAGGATATCCTCAATTTACTGGGCGATGCTCCAAAAGTAGATGCACCTTTAGGAAAAGGCATTCACAAGGACGTAGCTTCTAGATGGCAGGAAGTATTAAGCAAAGGGTTACAAAAAGAAGTTAAGGACAAGTTAACTGAAGAATACTTAATACCTAGCAATTGCACTTTGTTAGTTCCTCCCATCTTGAACCCTGAAGCAAAAGCGGCGTTACCTGAAGCCTTGGTAAAGAGAGATACCTCTTTAATGATTAGACAAAAACAAATAGCTCTTGCGTTATCCGCACTCTCGCAAGCTATGGATATCCTAATAAAACAAAAATCGGCATCTCCTGACATACTGAAGCCTATAAGCGACGCATGTCGTGTTCTGTGCGATTCCCATTTCACAGAAACAAAAATGAGACGAAATTTTGTAATTTCCGCTATAAACACCGATTTAAAGGATACTTTGATTAATGCTGAAAGGGATGCATTTTTATTTGGCGAGAACGTGTCAGAAAAACTAAAAGCTGCGCAGACTGTACAAAAATCAGGAGATACATCAAAAAACACACAGAAACCATATAATCCATTTAATAAAGCAAATTTTATTAAGAAAAACAGATATCAACAGAAAGGTAATTTAAACTACAACACCCCGTATCGGAAGATGAATTACAACAACAAGTCGGATGCGGGGCGACCTCGAGCAGCAGCGCGGCCCGCGGCGGCGGCGCCCGCCAGCAGGTACAACACCCGCTACCGGGCCCGGGAGCGCCAGCACGAGCGCGAGCGCACCCCTCCGCGGAGATACCAGCGGAGACAATAGACCACGAGGTAACATACGCTGGCCGCTTGCAGCACTTCACAGCAGCCTGGGCTGATATCACTAATGATCCTATTATCTTATCGTGGACACAGGGTTATAAGATACCATTTTTATCTCCTCCAATTTGTCACGATCCTACTTCAGTGTATTCAAAATCAGAGCAAGAGAGATTTGACTATAATAAATCTATTAAAAAACTATTGGAAAGAAACGCAATTTCAATATGTAAACATCACCCTGACGAATTCATATCTAGCGTATTTTTAATACCTAAGCCTGACGGTAGTAAAAGATTTATTTTGAATTTGAAACGTTTAAATGAATTTGTAAAAACAACCCATTTCAAAATGGAAGATTATCGTACGGCATCAAAGTTAATTACAAATGATTGTTATATGTCGACAATTGATTTAAAAGATGCATATTATCTCATTCCCATTTATGAACCTCATAGAAAATACCTTCGGTTCATGTTAGATGACGTTTTATACGAATTTAATTGCTTATGTTTTGGGTTATCGAGCTCACCGTACGTTTTTACAAAAATTCTAAAACCAGTATATGAATACCTCAGAAACGAGAAGTACCTATCTTGTTGTTACTTAGATGATACCCTCTGTTTCGGAAAAACGTACGATGAATGTTGTCAAAATGTTAATTTAACGGTTTCTACATTAGAAAAGCTTGGTTTTCTTATTAATTATGAAAAAAGTTCCTTGATCCCTAGTACCAGTTGCAAATTTCTAGGATTTATATTTGATTCGAAAAGTATGCAATTAAAATTACCCTCATCAAAAATAAATAAAATTAAAGATAATATCAATTCATTTCTTAATCTTAATAAATGTAAATTACGCGACTTTGCTAGACTGATGGGTCTTCTTACTTCTGCTTGTCCTGCATTGCAATTTTCCTGGTTGTACACCAAATTGCTTGAACGACACAAGTACTTGTGTTTACTTGATAACCCAAGTTACAATGCAGTTATATCAATCCCAAAACACTTGCATTCTGATTTAAAATGGTGGACACAACATGTAGATCGTAATTTCAACCCTTTTAGATTTAATGAATTTCAAATAGAAATCTATTCCGATGCTTCTAACACAGGATGGGGTGCTTACAACAATGGTAAGGAAGCTCACGGGTATTGGAAGCAGTCGGAAAGATTATCTCACATTAATGAGCTGGAAATGAAAGCAGCATTTTTTGGCTTAAAGGTTTTCGCTCATGATTTGTATGATTGCGAAATACTATTACGTATTGATAACACCACTGCCATATCATGTATAAATAGAATGGGCAGTGTGCAATTCGAGCATTTAAACTCGATTGCAAGAGAGCTATGGCAGTGGTGCGAGGTTCGAAAAATAATGGTTTTCGCATCATACATAAACACGAAAGAAAACATTCAGGCTGACGAACTATCACGTAAAAAATTTAGTGATACTGAATGGGAATTAGGAGATTATGCTTATGATCAAATAAAACAAAAATTAGGTGTACCAGAAGTAGATTTATTTGCCAGCAGATGCAATGCAAAATGTCAAAAATATGTTACATGGAAAAATGACCCTGATTCTTGGAAAATAGACGCTTTTACAATCTCTTGGAGCAAACTATATTTTTATGCTTTCCCTCCATTCGCATTGGTTTTAAAAATGCTTCAAAAAATCATACATGACCGAGCTG
Organism: Thaumatotibia leucotreta; assembly: GCA_025490895.1. Classification (NCBI taxonomy): domain Eukaryota; kingdom Metazoa; phylum Arthropoda; class Insecta; order Lepidoptera; family Tortricidae; genus Thaumatotibia; species Thaumatotibia leucotreta. Next base: position 19,753 of record JALPQI010008753.1, read on the forward strand.
AGGGCATCGTCGTTGTTCCGAATTGGCCAACACAACCTTGGTTCCCATTATTTAAGCAATTAATAGTTTCAGAATCCATTTTATTTGATCCAAATATTTATTTGTTGCAATCTCCTTTCAGAGCAACCCACAACCTTCACAAGACTCTGTCGCTAGTTGCCGCCAGATTATCAGGAAAGCACTATTAAAAAGATCATTGTCCCCTAGATCTGTCGAAATAATGTTGTCATCTTTAAGCGATAACACTTACAAACAATATAATGGTTGTATACAGTCATGGCTTACCTTTTGCAAAAACAATGGATATGATTATGAAAATACCTCTGTAGATGTTGTAATTAATTTTCTAACTGAAATATTTGATTCAGGTGCCAAATATGGCACTCTTAATAATTATAGATCTGCTTTGTCTTTGTTATTAGGAAAAATCCTTGATGATGAAAAAATCAAACGTTTTATGAAAGGTGTTTATAGATTGAGACCTACGGCTCCCAAGTATAATTTAACGTGGGACCCTAGCATAGTGCTAAATTTTCTGGGTCAAAAATGGCCTAACGAAGGTCTAAATCTAGAAACACTTTCCAAAAAGACACTCACTCTGTTGGCTTTAGCTACTGCACACCGTGTGCAGACTTTTTCACTGATTCGAATACAAAATATTGACACTTATACTTCTGAAATTGTTATCAAAATACCTGATATTATTAAGACTTCTCGACCAAATGCTTCCCAACCAGTGTTAAGACTTCCATTTTTTAATGATAAACCAGAAATTTGTCCCGCTAGATGTATTCAGACGTACATAAATAAAACTAATTCACTTCGCAGTCCAGATAACAACGCTTTATTTATTAGTTATAAAAAACCACATTTAAAAGTATCTTCACAAACATTAAGCCACTGGATTAAAGATACACTTCACAATAGCGGTCTAGACACAAAGTTATTCACTGCACATAGTACTAGGCATTCGGCCACTTCTACAGCCAACAAAATGGGTGTTAGCCTAGGCATTATACGCAAAACTGCAGGTTGGAGTGATTCTTCTTGCGTTTTTGCCAAGTTTTACAATAAAGAAATTGTAGATGATTGTAATAAGTTTGCTCGAGTAATTCTCTCATCAGCAATGAATCTGTAAAAGAAAATAATGATTATTGTAACTTATTGGATACAATTATGAGTAATAAATAACAATAAATAAATAATGTTTTTATTACATAACCTATACTTACCTTTAAAGCGTACATATGCTTCTTTCGCAGTATTTAATTACTTGTTTTACATTCTCAATGAGTGAGAATTATTTCACAATTTGTGCTCTGAACATCCTACAATATGTAAACAATAAATCGCAAAGAATGAAGTTGCGAAATATAATTGATGATCAAACGAACTTACCAAGTGAAGTTCGATCACAATTATGTGAGCAACTTCATTCGACGCGATTTATCACAACCCACCCTCAATATTCGAGAATATTGTTGACTATACGTCACCCTACCCGATCTAAGACAAATTGGTGAAATACATTCTCGATACTTAAAGCTGTAAACAAAATGATTGAAAAATGGCGGTTGAGGGACCTACCATAATGCTGGAGTAGGGGATGGGAGCAAGTTTTTTAGTGTTGCCAGTAAAAAATTATGAAAAAGACTTTAAAAAACGTGCAAGGCTAATGCGTGGGGGCGTAACTACAATATGTAAACAATAAATCGCGTCGAATGAAGTTGCTCACATAATTGTGATCGAACTTCACTTGGTAAGTTCGTTTGATCATCAAATATTCCGGTGATCCTGTGCTTCATAGATTGTGCCAAAGCATTTGAGTGGAGGACAATGCTGGATGTGCTTGTAGAGATGGGAGTACCTGAGCACCTAGTATTTCTGATACAGAATCTTTATCTAGATGGTACAAGGTTTGTTAAGTTAGATGACAAGATGTCCAAACCGTTTAGTACAGAACGAGGAGTTCGCCAGGGCTGCATTTTGTCTCCAAAACTATTTAACTTGTATGGCGAGTACATCATGAGGAAGGCACTGGAGGGCGTGGAGGTTGGCATAAAAAAAGGCGGCCGAAAGATCACCAACTTGAGGTATGCAGATGCTACCACTATTGTAGCATCTAACGAGGAAGAAATGGCTTTTCTGCTGAAGAAAGTGGAAGCAGAAAGTATCAGACTTGGATTAAAAATTAACCATAATAAAACCAAGATCATGGTTGTGGACAGAGCACAAATACTTCCTAAATCCAATGCTCTAGATAGCTATGAGAAGGTGGACCAATTTGTATACCTAGGGTCTCTAATAACAAATGGTGGTGGCTGCACACAAGAAATTCGCCGACGTGCTGGGATGGCTAAAAGTGCAATGGCTAACCTCAAAAAGTTGTGGAAGAATCGTGGTATAAGTCTTGGTACCAGGATGCGATTAGTGCGGACAATGGTCTTTTCTATCTTCATGTACGGTTCGGAAACCTGGTGCATCAAGAGTTCGGACAGAAGCAAGATAGATGCGTTCGAGATGTGATGTTCGAGAAAGATGCTAAACATCCCTTGGACCGCTATGAGAACTAATGAGTCCATTCTGAGAGAGCTAAGCATAATCTAAACGTCTCTCAACAATCTGCCAAGAGAGGGTTCTCAAATTCTTTGGGCACATAATGCGATCACCACACCACAGTCTCGAACGTGACATCATACTGGGTCAAGATGAGGGCAAGCGTGCTAGGGGGAGAGCCCCTGCAAGATGGTCGGACCCTATTAGACAAGCCTGTGGTACCATGCAGAAGGCAGCCCACATAGCCCTTGATCGCGAAAAATGGAAGGACATAGTTGTTGATCACGATCCTCAGTCATGAGGGAACGACGAAGAAGAATAAGATATAGTGGCTAGATCAACAACTGACCCCCCTCAGCCAAACAATAAGTATAGCACAGTATATTAGTTAGAATATAATGTACCGAGACATTTAGTTGGCATAACTAAGTGAAGTGAGCCTATCTAACCAGTGGGTCATCCGTTACGGAAGCAACGACAGAAAACGAAAAGTTGAAATGCCCTCGGACAGCTTTGGGTCTTTTTAAATTGGATATCTTCCGGCATATATCTAAATCTTTAAAGCAAAAGCAAATGGCACGTTCTCGAACTCTCTTGTAGAAGGGCTTGTTATCTTGTAGCTTGTGATTGAATACTTAAAACCCAATTATAGTTAACTGGCAGCTCCCTTAATTCTAGTCACGCAATTTCACCCTGCATTGCCTAGATTGTCTAGATGATCTTGATTCAAGACCACAGAATACCTCTTATTTACCAAAATTCAAACTGTTGGACTCACCTACTAAATAATTGACGGTGAAATACAGGAAGTTGGTGATGAGTATCCAGTACACCACGTTAGCGCCCAGCAGCACCAGCAAACTGAAGACGTGTGCCACGCGGGCCGCCCATGGTCCAAGGAGGGTCATACATAGCGCCGGGACTTCGCACGTTGCTGTGCCTGAAAATGTTACGACATTTTAGGCTAAGGCAAAAATCTGGACGGTAAGTCTTCGATCAGTGTGCATTACCAGTGATGACATACGCTGAAACGCGGTCACTTACAATGGGCCCCATAAGAATAGCGCTTTTGGGTGAGTGATCACCCAAAGAGCAATGGAGAGCGCTATGATAGGAGCTAGCTCCTAGACTCCTAAAAGTCACTCTGCGAGATCGTATTAGAAATGAGGCCATCCGCAGCAGAACCAAAATAATATAGATATCCGAATCGCTAAACTGAAGTGGCAGTGGGCGAGGCACATTGCGTGTAGAACCGATGGCTTGGGGCGGAAAGGTTCTCGAGTGGCGACCACGTACTGGAAGGCGCAGCGTGAGTAGGCCCCCCACAAGGTGGACTGATGACCTGGTGGCGCTCGCAGGAGTCCGGCTGGATGCGGGTGGCGCAGGACCGGTAATTAGGGCAATCTTTGGGGGGAGGCCTATGTTCAGCAGTGGACGTGTCGCGGATCCGGGACTTCGTTCAGGGGGCCCCATTGCCCCCCCCCCCCCCCCCCTCCTGGAACCGCGCCGGCCACGTGTAAACCTAAACGGGCCAGACAGTCACTGACAAGCCCCGAACCTCGGTCAGGACTGACCGTGTAGCCGGTTGTCTCCGACAAAATTCCGTTTGACCTTGGTCATCGAGCGCGCGCTTCTGACCGATGTCGGGAGTGCCGGTTCGGAACCGTGTGGCCGCCTGTCGCTGACCGCGCTAAGCCAGTGCGCTCGAGACATCGTCGCGCGCGCATGTCCGTGACGTTTGTGAACTCTGACCGTAAAATAACCTATTAGCGCAAACGAAAATGGAAGCAATTAGACGCGAACGCGATTTTATCGCGGATTTATTAGATGAATATAAAAGCTATCCCTGTCGCACCATTTCCAATAATTCGTCGAATACGGTTTTTTCCATTCTAAGGAAATTAAGAGTATCGTCGTGGTCTAACATATCGACGAGATTTAAATGGCTTAAAACCAGTCTTTGCTTGAGCCATCGCTTCATCCATATCCTCCTTTTTTAACTTTTTTATTGGCAGTGCTCAAAAGTAATAAAGCTACGCCAACTCTCTGAAATTTTGAGAGACACGGAGCCATTGCACGTACTGTCGGTCCGCGAGTTCTGAACACACTGATGTCGGAGCGTGGTCACCGACCGTGTAGCCAGACAACTCGGACGGCCACCACTGACCAAGGTCGAGCGGTCTGGGGCTTGTCAGTGACCGTCTGGCCGCCTCTACACGAGCTTAGACTGTGCGAGTACCGACGCCTTTGTTTCATACATTGTATCGCTACTATGCTAGGTCGGTCATGGGCCAAAGAGTCCACAATCTCACTCGTTGCTTAGCCTGTGAATTCGTATAACTTGTTTAGTTTGTAGGCTGCGGCCAATAAGCATAGCGCTGGAACTTCACACATTAATGTGCCTGAATATATTAAAACATTTAAACGTGTGCTTTTTTGTTGTGGAGCTCATAATCCGAAAAACCGTCCACCAAATGGGCATATCGCACACCTAGCAAAACAGTACCTATTAACTCAAAATGTATATTCTTTATACCACTAATTAGAGTTTGAGGCCAAAGAAACTAGGTACGAAAATATTGCCACAGCAATGAAACGTTCTTACAATAGTAAATAATTATTTTCTAAAAAGAGACGTGGATATATCTTATTTATTGGTAATTTTAATTCTTTAATTTTTAGAAACAAAATTATTTACTTATTTCCACGTAAATATAAGATATTTTAATAAAAACTTAATTATTCGCAATTATTAGTAACAAAGTTGGTATTTCGCTTGTATCACCTCAGGTGTTAATAACATTAATTTGGTACATGTACAGCAATTTAACTACACATAAATTAAAACCCTATTTCTGCATACGTTTAGAAAATTGCAGAATAATACTTTGTAGGGTGCTTTATGCTCACATTTCATATTCGTAAAATTCGTTTGACCTACAAATTTCTTTGGCAGTGCTATAGTTTTCCATCTAAATTATCATACAAATCTAACGTTTTGTTTTCTTCCGTAGGTAGGTTGTTAACAAGGCGACCCACTTGGTCCAGCCATACAAAGAAAATGCTTCATGCTTCATTTTACATTTCCAAATTTCTTTCCCATAATTTTAACCCGTAATTAGGCCCGGCTCACTTAGTAATTTAACCATACTGTCTTAATAAATATGGCGCGAAGTCGTTTGTGTTCACTGGTAATTCATATTCTTTTTAAAATAGGTTTTGAAACGTATTAGGCTCTTATCATTTTAAGTTCTTTACAATAATATTTTGTCATATCAATGTTAGTTTAGAGAAAAGAAAAGTTTGTAGGTATTTACGTGTTTTTAAGAAAATCCTAGGTGTGACAGCCATATTAAACAAAAATGTGTAAAAAAACATATTAAACGTTACAGAAATATGTAATGTTTTTATTAGGAATTATTTTAAATAAATAAATAAAATGACAAAAAGGTTGTCGAAACCTGAAAACTTTATTTGACAATGACATAAGGGACTTTGACAGATTTGACAGTAACGCATCTGTCGTAGTTTCTTTGGCCTCGAACTCCAATTAGTGGTATAGTTAAGGGTACAGGTATTCGTGATCTAGAAAGTTCGTAGATCTCAAATAAGTACCTACCTATACTAAAAAATAGATACATTTTTAGTTAATTTATTATTGTTTTGATGACACACCTAGATGTGTGATACCATAACGCTATTTTTTTAATAAATTAAATGCTTTATTGGTAGGAAGGGTAAGAAGTAATGAGAGCTCGTAATAGATCTATTCAGCCTGTTCCAGGGCCTGTATTTATTGGAAAGCTGGCAGACTTATAAAGATAAAGATAAAAGATAAAAATTCATTTATTCAAGTAGGATCGGGTGGATCGCTTTTGCATGTTGTATATAGGTAAGAAGATACCCACTGTTCCACATCCACAAGTATTTACCGTGATGCCTGTTGACCCTCAGCAGAACATACGCCGTGTAGAGACAGAGAGCGGCCATCATCGCCACCAAGACCAGGGCTGCTGGCAGACCAGCTCGCTCCACCCCCCACGCCATGGTTAGGAGGGAGGAACCCATCACCGTGTTCCATACTGAGAAGCTGAAACATTTTTGGCGTCATTTGGCAGTTGGGGAACATACCCATACTACGTGACCCTTTTTAGTGTTCCATAGCCAAAATGGCAAAAACGGAACCCTTATAGATTCGTCATTTCCGTCTGTCCGTCTGTCACAGCCGATTTACTCGGAAACTATAAATGCTACAGTAACGAAATTTGGTGAGGATATGTGTTGTATAAACCGCTACAGGATTATGATACTAAATTGTAAAAAAAAAACATAGTGGTGGGGGCCCTCCATACATGTAACTGAGGAATAGAACATTTTTTTAGTTGATATGCCAAGACCCCCTCCCCTTAGTTTTCACGTAGTATTATTTTGTATTTGAAAACGCGTACTGCAAGAGTGCAGGCGTATAAAAAATTGTAGAATTGTACTTTTGGTTTTAAACATTTTATATGTATTAGTACATTTATTAATGCATCAAGGGCGGTTAAAAAGGAGAGTGCCTCTGCCTGTAAATTTAATTTTGTTTAATAAAGCTTGTCACGTGATAAGATACCAGAGTTCAAATATCAAACAATTGACACTCAAATTGTTCCTAATTGAATTTGTTAGGCCGTGGTCGCTTTCACCCGCCGCACGCGGCCGACAGCGGCCCGCAGCCCGCGGCGTCTGAATGGTGTGTTCGGGAATGCTCGGGAGTGGTCGTTTTCAAAAGAGAAAAAAAAATCTACTAATCTTTCGCCCGCCGCGTGCGGCGTCCCCGCTGCGGCGGTCGAAAACGACCACGGCCTTAGTTACCTACGCGGTATCCCCGACGATATTATATGATTTTAAACTTACATTGTAACTAAGGAATTTTGTTTTTTCGAGTCACTCTTGATTGAGTTTTCTATTTTCTTCTTATATTCGTAAACAGCGTTTGTGGGATCCTGGAAAAAATACTTCGTTCTTAATAAAAATATCTTATTGCAAATCTTATGTAGTGTACAGGCATAGACAAGATGCCATTCTGGAATTAAGTATATACTCGACACTCGTACGATAAGCGATAAGTCACGTGACCATAATGTATGGAAATGGTCACGTGACTTTTCGTACGAATCTGTCAGTCTCATACACTTATTAAGTACTACTTATCGCTTATTGTCTACGATTTCAGAATGATTTGGCATCTTGGCTAGGCCTGCAGATGTGTTAGGTAATAGCTAGTCCCTGTCAAAGGCATCCGTCAGACTTATTACCCTTAATTTGTTTTGATTTGATTAAGTAAATAAATTTTGTAAGCAAAACATAAAGTAAAAAGTAATTTGGAAGTGTAGGTATATTAAAAGATACATACTTTTTGAAATATTTTTAAAGACAGAATTTTTTGCTTTTCACAGCGGCAAGGGGGCTAGAACGCACGATTTTATAAAATTCTGCCAAGTTTAGGGTTAACGAACTTCGAATTTTGTGAATTTCGAGGATTTGTCAAAAGAAAGCGAAGAATCCGAAGTCGCGTCGGTCGTGCCGATACGTGCCGATCGACTTAACTTTTTCGCCGTTATGCCATCCACATTGCGTTTTTCGGGAATTCCACGTCGATTGATTTATAGAGGGGATACTCCCATTTGCCAGAATTTCATTTGCCATAATTTTATTTGCCATCCTATTCAACACACATAATATTGTTTCTCATAACATCTTATGCCATACTTATTGTTTACTATATTAATCATTTGCCAGAAACTTTGTTTCCCATAAAGTCAATTTTCATAATGTCATTTGTCAGAATCATCGAAATCCGTAATTATCACATGCCACAACATCGTTTGTCATCCAAATTAGCTACCAGAAAAGACAATTTCCATAATGTTTTTTGTCAGAATCATCGGAATCCGTAAATATTACATGCCATAACATAACTTGTCATCCAAATAACCCTCCACAAAGTGAAACTACTATTAAAAAGTAGGTTAGGTTAGTATTCTGGGTGCCTGTGGTGTCGTACTCGTATAACGTCGTCCTAAATTTTTTGGCCGAGAATATTTGTCTTAATGTTAAATGGCATCCTACTCGTTTAGCCTACTTAATTTTGTGCATACACTGTGCTAGGTTAATGGTTTAAAAATATGTTCAAGTAATAAACCAGGGCAAAACCAACTTGGATTGGTTAGGTTTCTAGGGTAGGGCGGAGTTAAAAGCGTTGACTAAAAAATACTTAAGTATTTTTAATTCATTGTTTACGCATCCTCATTTTTGTAAAACCAAAAAAGGGGGGCTCGGGGGGCAAAGCCCCCCGCATTCAAAAAGAACATATTGTAGTTCCCCCACCCTATCCTGGATAGGTTCGTTAGGTACCTTTCATCCCTTAGAGCAGAAATAGAAGCCCCGCGCAGCGGGGCTTCGTCGACCGGTTCCCAGAAGCCCGTTTTGTCAAACGCTTGTAACTTTTAATAATATAGCTTAGTACTTATTTGAAAAAAAAACTGATAATTACTGATGGCGTTTGAATATTCCATTAAATAATATTATTGCACTTAATAATATGGCCAACAATTAATATGGCAACAATTGCTTCTGGCATTTGAATATTCTATTAAACCATATTATTGCACTTAATAATATGGAAAAGAAATAGGATGGCATTGTATGATTATGGGAGGTAATATTCGGGTAAACAAGCAGTATGTCATACAATTTTTATGGTAAACAAATCATTCGGGCAAATGAAATTCGGGCAAGTTAGATTCGGACATATGAATATTATGTTAAATAACTGTCGGGCAAACAATAGACAACCCTCTATAAATGGTTGTTAATTAAAGACCCTCAGTCGACTCTTACGATACCCACGGGAAGATTTAGGATGCAGACACATGTATTCTTACTGCCGTTACCACAGGCCACACTTAGTTATACCCATCAGTCTTCACTTTTCACATGTATTGTGTACCTATACAGGATTAAAAATGCCATACTTGATCCATACATTTTCCCAGCATTTTCTGGATTTCCTCCTTTGATACGGACATACAAAAAACAAAATAGGAAGAAAATCCATGGGACATTTTTTTCCCATTGGGATCGAAAGAGCTAATGAATGAAATAACCCAATACCAATAAATTTGAAATTATGAAAATGGACAAAATAAAAAGTAATGCTTATAGTCATAAGTAAGTGTTTAAACGGCGTAGGAGTAGGTAGGAACTGCGCATGCGCGTGCAGCGAGCGCGAGAGTTGGTACGGCCAAGTACAAAAATATTACCTCGTGAGTCCTGGGTCGCGTTTTATATAGTTACATTTTACAATTTCGCTGTTTGCCTCTCTAACGCACACACACATTGGTTAGAAAGAGAGGCAAACAGCAAAATTGTAAATTGTAACTTTATAAAACGCGATCCTGTTATGTAGGCCTAGTGAAGATGCCATTCCGTAATCGCATACGATAAGCAAAAAGTTATTAATGTATGAGAATCATAGATTAGAACGAAAAGTCAGGTGATCGTTTCCATACATTATGGTCACGTGATTTTTCGTTCGACTGTCATTTTATTTTTTAATCCATTTATTATCGCTTGCGGTTGCAGAATGACATCTTTGCTAAGCATGCAAGTGTATTTACACAAATAAAATTTACCGACAGTTGAATTTAAATTTTGGGAACTAGTGTGTATTTCTCATAGTCATTGAGAATGCCAATTCAGTTATGTGCACAATTTCATGAACTGAAAAATCAATTCAAAGTAGGTACAATGTTTACAGTTTTCTTTTGTCAAAATTTAAATTGACACATGTGGATTGTAGGTATTGGCAATCTCAACGACGCACGTCATATTGTTTTGTGAGTTGTCACAGTCGTGTACAGAGAGTTAACGTTACCTAAACTTGATTTTGCATATTTTATATTTGATATATGAACAGAATCAAAATATTGGTTTTCCTGAAAACTCGTAACTTTTGGATGTCCATGACCATGTTTGCGACGACCATGTGGTCGTGACACCTCTGTCAAACTATTTAAGAAAAATCTTAGTAGCAGAGTTATTTCTGTTTTATACCGTTCAAATTCGTATTCGAAACAAACAAAGTTAGTCAATGTTCTTTTAATTAGTTTTAAATTCCCAAACACTCTTTCGGCTGATACGATGAAACACTGTCTAATAGTCCAGAACTTATGAGTACAGAAAATAACAAAAATAAGTACCTACAAATGTTTACCAGCCCTAATGTACTTATGTGAGAAAGAACTTGGACTGATATAACATATTGTAATGCAGTTGTCTGTACGAGTCCATCCAGTGAACAAAAAATGTGGTCTTATTATTACCACGGAATAGAGTCGCATAGTGATATACCACATTTTTGACGACTGTATATTATCTACCCTTCGGACATCCCTTACAATTCCTTGTCAAATTTTGACTTTATATTGTAGATTTGCTTTTATAAGTCGAAGGGGGTGTGATAGCTTAGTAACATTTAAAAAAAAAAAACAATTTTCGTACATACATTTTATAATTCAAGTTAATTCAATGAGTATTTTAAAAACTAGCTGTTACGGAGTAAATCTATAAAGGCCAAACATACGCGGACTGTGCGTCACTTCTATTATAAATGACACCATTGAAAATGATATACCGACAGCGAGAATCCCGAAGTGAATGGTGAGATCATGTAGTTTTAAAGGAGTTTTGACTAATTTGAGCAGACCATTCACGCGACGTGATGCTAGTTCCCGTGGGAGGCCGTGGAAGTCTTTTGCACCGTGTACAAACCCGTGCTCTGGCAGACGCAGCATTAAAACATTAAAGGATCCCAGCAACGGAAAACCGCGTTTGAAAAACATCCCATAAATATTATTGTAAACTCTTTCATTCATGAGATGAACCCGCTCTCTGTTCTTCGCATTATTTCGTAGCCACCAAAGATACTGGAAGTACATGGTCACCGTATATGTATTTCCGGTATTTGCTACTTCGGTCAAGGCCTTATCAGCAGTCGCACAATTCTCTGTGTCCATATGATCTCCGTTTATAATCTGGAACCTACCACAATTTTCCAAAAAGAATACTAGGTCAATGGGAATACATGGAGAAAAATTATAGTCTTGCAAGGAATGGTATTGGTTCAAATGCGGTTTATACAAGCGATAGGTAGTAAAACTTGTCAACCTTGTCTGATAAAAACAGCTGATCAAAAAAATAAACCAAATCCAATGTGCAATTAGAATGTTTTTAAAAAGTTTTTGCCTTAGAACTAAGGTAACGTTATGCGTAGCATTCCCAAATAAATTGAAAAGCTCTGTTACTGTAGCTTGTGTTGTTCGAATCATTACTTTTTCAAAATCTGACAGAAGTGCAGCGCAACATACTATTGTGAATAATAACAGAACCCAAACATTGACCTGAAACATCATATAAAATATTTTCCATCTTTCAATTAAGCCAGCTCTGTGTGTTGTGATGACGTACATATCTTCATTTGCCAAATGATAACACAGAAAATCGAAGAAAATCACTCGTCTGTCTTCCAAACTCAATGCACCAAATAGAAAGTCGACTTCATTCTCGTATAGTTTGTTCATAATGCCAGTGACAGTAAAGTTATCTAAAATAGTCCCACCGTCCTCAGATTCGGGCAAACAGGTGTAATTCAAGGTTATATTCTTTTTTTCTAGCAGTAATTCAACAAGAAATCGTTCAACGCCAGATAAAAGCTTATTTTCGGGTTCATGGTCACAAAATATTAAAGGAGGATAATGACTAATTGCGACATTTAATGTGCAGTTGTCTAAAACAGGCTTGTCATATTTGCGCATTTTGCCCACTACATCCACTTCCATCACAGTAGCACATTCACACAGCTTTACAATAGTGCTATAGTCTCGGCCACATTTGCCTTTTGCATAAGGGAAGTAAGTGTAAACTGATATATCATCGTCCAGGTCCTCAAAAATTACTAGCACATGTATAAAATGATACTGCCACAGTAATCTAAATATATCGATGAGATAATATTCATTAGTGTCATTCACAGTTATTACGAAGAGTGCTTCAGGATGGCGATTCCAATCTTTATCTAGATTGTCTATAAGTTCCACAAATTCGGACTCATTCTGAGCATATATTAAATAAACTGTAGGTAACACTTCTATACTTACGTTAAAGTCTTTCAGGCATAAATTTACATTGTTACTTAAATGAATCTGTTGAAGTAGTTTGTTGGATATATTGTCGGTGTTGACTACAGTCACCATAGACTTAAATTGCGTTTTAGATGTTAATATATCTAGTATACATTTCTCTTTCATATTCTCTGTAGTTTCGTGAACATCAATATGTGAACATAGCGAAATACGAAATTGTGCTATAAAACTCAGTAAAATTATTCCATAGCGTCTAGCCATTAACGGTCGTGTCTGAGTCTTTAAAAGAAATGTCGTGTGAGTGTTTTCTTAATGACAGCTTGATTAATGACTTCCGTAATAGTTTCGAGATTTCAAGTTGGATATGGATGAGTTGACTTTACAAAGACAATATGTCACCTTTCAAGTGACCCTTATGATCGTTAGAAGTAAGTAAATCTTACATTGATTAATAGTTCAACTGAATCAGTACTATGGAAAGTTAAATAGAACATTCAATTGATCGTCGCTCCTGTTAAGTGTAATCGTATTCAGTAATGTTTGACGTGAATGTCCGGTGGAAAGCTTTTAGCTAACTAAGTAGGTGCACTGATAAATTTAATAAAGTAGTTATCGTACTTCTGACGATACTTTATAGAAGTAATTCACATTTACGAGAATTACCTAGTGTTGTAACATCGATCGACATACCTACGTGAAATAACAAGTTTTGCATACCTACGCACGTAATAAAAATACCGACAAATATTGTATTTATCATGTTTTTTTTTTCTACATGTTAGTTCACTTATTGGTTTTAAAAAGTCTAGCAAAAGTCGCGTGTGGTGGGGTTAGAATTAGAACTGGATACATTTTATTTTATGAACTTGATATTTTATATGATGATTCAAAAGTGCTTGTTGCTAATGCCTTTTTGAATAAATAATCCTTTGACTTTCACAGGACATGGCGATGATTGAAAGTATCACACAATCAGACTTGGCCGTTTTTTACAAATCAATCTAAGCATTTAAGTAGGTACCTACCTACTCTACTGATGTGGCAGACAGGAAATTGAAGTGTATATTTCTAAACTGAACGCAGAGTTTTTTTGTGTAGGCTTTTATCATTAATAGATAAAACACTTTGTAATAAATAGTATTTTAAATTTCAAATAAAAAAACGGGTAATTAATACGAGATATATGAACAAATTATATAATGGCCATATTATTACGCTCACATTGTATAAAAATGATTATTATAATGTTTAGTAGATATAATGAACGAAAGATATAATTTCAAAACATCTATTTTTATAAAGTATATCTCTACTGATATATAATGCCATTTTCTATGACGCTTAAAAAGTATAGTGTTTACAATAGCTAATGTTATTGCATATAATATTTATTTTATCTAATATCCAAATTGGGACAAACGTACGATATAATCGCAATTCTGCGCTTTATTTACTGTGTTACTGAGCTGAGTACTTTCTGGGTTGCTAAAAAAATATAACCTCGAAGACTCAGACGGCACGGCAGCAAAGCCTTAGTCTTCTAACCTAACCTATCCGAGTCGCATCTGCCCCGGAAGGTTTTGTTCGCTCCTTCGCTCGCTCACTGCAGAGATTTTACATTTGTCTCCATTATATTTTACGATCCTTATAATTAAGGATATTATGCACTATAATTTTTATACGTTATGTATGTTATACAAAATTAACTTATTATATTTGAGTATTATATAAAATGACCTTATATTTAATGAATATTATGTAAATTAACCGTTATTGCTAACAATAATATTTTTGTTGTTATAGCTAACGTTCGTTATATCTTGTGAACGTTATTAATATGAAATAGTTGTTATACCACGTGACACGCACCCCTTTATTTAATTTTTTACCTTTAAGTGAAAAAAAAGGGTTTTTTTTTAACAGTTTTCGCGAAAGGTATTTATGGGTAGTACCTAACTACTACTACAACGCGCAGCCGTGCACCGAGCGCGGAAGCATGTACAGCCAAGTGCAAAAACATAGTTTTATCGAAAATATATATTTTGGACATTTCATAATATTTAATTCGTTCGAAATTCTCTAATACACTCTCGGTCAAAGAATACGGGTCGGATATAAAATTCCATAGAAAATACTGTAAACACGCTGAAAATATTTTTAAATGTTTACAAGATAAGTGGAATACGAGTTAATGTCCAATTGTATTGGATTTTCCCTGCTTTTTTTTTCATAAAATTTAATCATACTCCTCTTTTCATACATTCTTGGCTGTTTTTTAAACACTATAATTTTACCTGAACAAATCAGTGTAACGACCATTTAATTTTTTTTCGACTGTATGAATAATTCAGGAAAATTACAATAACATAATCTGACGTCAAAAGGAATTCTACCTATCCTGAACCTATTTATTTGAAAACTATCCTTGAAACCAGCCGGTTTGCAATATTTTCTAAGAAAAATTACATTTCACAAGTATTATTTGACCGCAAGTGTACTTACGGGCGTTAGTGATAAAAAAAAAGAAACGACCGCTTTCATACGCATTTTATTATTCAATTTATTGCTACGGCGTATACATATAATTGTCTAATTTATTTCTCCTACGACATATTATCTGTTTCTGCCTTATTTCTGTTATGAATGACATCAACGAAAAAACTATACCAGTAGCGAGAATGCCGAAGTGAATAGTAAGGTCCTCCAGTTTTAAAGGCGTTTTAACTAATTTGACAACAGCGTTCGCACCACCTGCGGCTAATTCTCGCGGTAGTCGATGGAAGTCCTTTGCGCCATGAACGAAGCCATGCTCCGGCAAACGTAGCATTATTTCATTGAAGGACGCAAGCAAAGGAAAACCTCGTTTAAAAAACAACCCATAAAGATTATTATAGACACTCTCCTTCATAAGATGTACCCGATCTCTATCCTTAACATTATTTCGCAACCACCAGAGATACTGAAAGTACATTGTCACGGTATATCTATCATCCTTCTTTGCTACTTCTTTCAAGGCCATATTAGAAGTCACACAGTTTTCCTTGTCCATATGTTTCTCGTTTATAATCGGCACTTTACCGGAATTTTGCAAAAATGATACTATATCTAAGGAAATACATGGAGTAAAATTGTAGTCATACAGAGAAATGTACTGGTTTAAATGAGGTTTATACAAGCGATAGGCAGTGAAGCTTGTTAGCCTTGTTTGATAAAAACAGCTGAGTAAAAAAATAAACCACAGCCAATGTATTATTAGAAAATTTTTAAAGCGCTTTTCTCTCAGAGCTAAGGTTACATTCTGAGTGGCATTTCCAAACAGATTGAAAAGCTCCGTTACTGTTGATTGTGTATTTTGAGATATCCATAAATTTTCAAAATCTGAAAGTAACGCTGCACACAATACTATTATGAACGATAACATTATCCAAACATTGGTATGAAACATCTTATAAATTATTTTCCATCTTTCGACTAATCGCGCTCTATGCGTTGAGACAATGTACATATCCTCATAAGCCAAATGAAAACACAGAAAATCGAAGAAATCTACTCGTCTATTATTCAAACTCAATCCACCAAACAGTAAGTCAACCTCATTTTCGTATAGTTTATTTATAATGCCACTGACAGTAAAATTATCTGAAATAGTCCCAGTATCTTCTGTTTCAGGTAAACAGGTGTAATTAAGGGATATATTTTTCTTTTCCAGAAGAAGTTCAATGAGGAATCGTTCGACGCCAGAAGTGAGGTGGTTCTTCGGCTCAGGATCGCAAAAAACTAAAGGAGGATAATGGCGAGAAGCTACATTTAATGTGCAGTTGTCTAAGACAGGTTTGTCGAATTCACGCATTTTGCTCACTACATCAATTTTTTTCACAATATCACAATCGCCTAGTTTGACAATAGTGCTGTAATCTCGGCCACACCGGCCTTCTGCATAAGGAAAGTAAGTGTAAATTGACACATCATCGTCCAGGTCTTCAAATATTACAATCACATGTATGAAATGATATTCCCATAATAATTTAAATATTTCCGCAAGATAATTTTCATCAATATTTTTTACTATCACCATGAATAAAGCTTCAGGTTGGCGATTCCAATCTTTATCTAGATTGTCAATAAGCTCCGTCAATTCGTAATTATTTTGAGAGTGTATTAAATAAACTGTCGGTATCACGTTCATGGTTACGGTAACATCTTTGACACATAGAGTAGCATGACTACTTGAATGGATTTCTTGGAGCAATCTGTTCGATGCAGTATCGCCGTTGACTACGGTGATAACTGATTTATATAGCGTTTTTGATTTTAATATGTCTAAAATGCATGTTTCTATCAAATTTTTTGGTGTTTCGTTTACATCAATGTTACAACATAGTGCAATACAAAATTGTGCTATAAAACTAAACAGAATTATTCCACTGCGCGTAATCATTGGCTGGCAATCGTGTCTGCGTCAATGAGTCCTCAACCGCAATGTCAAGTATTTTTTAAATGACAGCGTGAGTAATGAGTTTTTTTATCGTTTCGAGATATTTAGTGGATATGACTTTTATGAGGTTGAAGCTTTACCTATGTTAGAGGTAGTTATATCTTCCATCGATCCAATTCACTCAACAAACACTATGAATATTCCATTGATCATGACCATGAGACACCTTTCAGTATTTTTTATTTAGACGTTAGATATAAAATAGACACGTTACCTTTTGCCTAAATACCTTGGAACTAAGATACCGCCAAGTGCATAAATATAAGATCACAAATTCACTTTATGCCATTGAAGTAAGGAAATATTGAATAATAATTTTACTCGTGAATGTATGGCATTGACTGTTGACTTTCGACTTGGTTTCATTGGGTTAAACATATTAGAAATTAGAATATTTACACAAAGCTATAACTAAAGCTACATGTGCTTTACGTTCGTGACGATGGTTTTCACGATAAACGCATCTAATTGATCACTCGTGTCGAACATGCAAATAAACTTGGAGTAATGATGGAGAAAATGTTATGGGTTGTAAAATTGATTGAACTTGATAGTACACGCAATTCAATCGACAGGGCGATTAACCTTATCAAGCTCGTTCAAGAGCATAGCATTATTTATGATGATAAAAGTCCTACTAACTACTAATAATGTCCATTAACCCATAAGAATAATAACTTTGTACAGCTATAAAAGGATACTCTTGTTAGTCGCATAGTTATGTTATGCCTGCTGAGATGATATTCTATTGAGATCAACTCAAGATAACAACTTACAAAAGTCACTGCTGCAAAAATATCGGATTGTTAATTAGAATAAATGATTAATACATATATGACAGTGGGACTAATCATGACCTACCGGATTCTGTGTGATGCTCTTATAGGGAGGCTGTGCTGAGCCCAATAAAGGAGCAGCTTCCAGCCGTGCCATGGTTTCCTTGATGTTCCCGCCCGCCTCCATGCTCATGCCGCTACCTGATCTATAATAAATATATATACATAGCATTATTGAACAATTTTCAACGTCGTATCGCCCGACAGGGAAGTCAAGAAGAGCGCTCTATTTAATATATGAGTTTTTTGGATAATGATTATATAAATATAAATATATTCATTTATAAGGGAATAGCGTCGTCTTGCTAAGCATCCCTAAATGCTAGAAAAAAATAATCGTGGGAATCCAGAATAATCTGCTGCTGAACAGCGTACGTACCGCGTAAGTATATGACTTTCAATCGACTATTTACATTATATGTACATAGGTAGTTATTGAAGATTAAACTGTACCATTAGGGGTCAAGGTCTAAAAGACTGATTTAGAACCATCACACAAAAATATGTTCATTTTATAGTTACCTACATCATATATTGCCCCGCAAATATTCGATTAATTTATAACGAAGCGCAGAATGGTGATAAGTATTTGTTGACGCAATAATGTACGGATTCATAGATAAGCGTTATTTTGTTGACCCAATGTTAAGGTAAGACTCGCGTTGTTAATGTTGGCATTATGATTAAGCGACGCATCGGTACACATGTAGATACTTATTACTATATGTGCATTATGTACCTTAGTTACGGTCAAGGACATTCTCTCTATAGATATTAATGTTATTTATAGTTAAAATGCATTAAGTAGGTACCCTAAATAAAATGCGTCACATTAAATAAATGTCAATAATTATCTGTAACAAGCCCTACCTAGTCTATCTACCTAAGTCACTAATAGAAACGACTAGGATACTTTTATTACGTTTGTTACAGCTACGTTTTATTTATACAAAACATACGACACTTTATTTTAAGAGAATCGAAAGTTCTTGTTATACAAAATACATAGATAGTTAGAAAAATATTTGATAAAGTAATTTAATATAAACATGAAAATATAATATGGATATCTCAGAGAGAAGAGCCCAACGGCCCAAGCAGGCTTGTTCAGGACAATACTTAGTCCATTACTCGCTGAACTTGGCCGTATACTCGGGGCACCGCCGTACCCCTCGGATTTTTAATAAGGGGCTCATTTTTCAATCATTTTAAACTGTCGAGAAAAATGTACCTCTCTCTTTTTCTTATGACTTGAGGAAAGAGTAGTAGTGGTTATTTATTTAACGGATAGGTAGGTATTAGGTAGCTACGTATAGGTACGTACCTACCTACTATTATCTAAAGGATTGAGAAATCTAATTTAGACAACTTACCCGTGTGATTGTTGTTTGTCGTCAAAAAAATGTTCGTCTTCGGAAAGGTCTGAACCTCCGCTGCCAAAGAGTCTGAAAAAATACCAAAATTATATATGACTCGTAGGTATTTATTGTTGTGTTTACAACACCTTAGGACCTTAGGTACTTCGTATATTTGTTTTTGTCACCTATCACGGCTATGTTTTTGAACATTGGGTAAGGTTTAGGTTTATGTATGGGTTCTTATAAGTTAATATTATGTACAGGATGCAAGTCTAATACGGGCGAAGCTCTAATCGGGGGTTAGTTTAGGACATTATAAGTACCTACATTTAGATCATTTTTACTTAAAATTAGAGCAATAAAATTATCCGTACGAAAATAATTCGGCGCGCGATGTAGAGCAACTCAAGTTAAACCACAGAGTTAAACGCTCGCTGACAGCCAATTTCAAAAGCAAATGCAGATGACATCTTAATTAATAAGTTTATTTTAAAATAAGTTTTCAAAATATACAAAATTAAAACTATAATATTATCAAACTACACTATAAATATTAAAAAAAATTAACTAAATCAATTATTAATTAATTAATAACTGCCGAATCAATATTAACAAATGTTCGGACCAACGAGAAAAATCTTATAAAATATTCTGTTAGGTCTTAACTAGGTATAACTTAAAAACCTCGTAATCCACGATTACACTAATGAATGGCAATGCCTGGTTTAACTCATCGTCCGTATAAGATTTACACACGGTAGAAATTCATCAGACAGATAGATAGCGAGTCAGCGCATAGAGGAAAAAGGAGGCAAAAATAAAAAAATGGTAGGTATTTAACATATTGCGAAAGCACAAATCAAATTATTTATTAACTAAATATTTTGATTTGTACTTTTAATTTTTCTCCAGTAGTCACACTACTTAATACTATATAAATTATAAATATTAGATGTCACATACCAAAGAAAAACGACCAAGATCACCTATGTCCGAGGTGGGGATCGAACCCACGTACTCAGCTTTCGCGGCTGATGCCTGTACCCCTCGGCCACTCGGTCAAGACCGAGGTATTTATTTTAATTATATCATGGCGTAATGGTTTATTATGTGTCCATAGTAAATTTTAATTTGGCACTGTTTTTACTGCTTAGGTAAGTATTTAGTTTTCCTTTTAGCAAGCAATAAATACACAAGATTTTGGTACCTACTTGCTCTAAAGTTCCTAACTAAGTATGACGTTAATTTTTAACGCAATTTCCGATTGGAACGGAATAGTTTGTTATTATAATGGATAATCACCAAATTAAAAAACCAACTTCTATCGATTTCTCCAAGATCCCGTTATCAGACCCCGACTTGGTGCCAAACGGGACCACCAAGAGGTTAACAGATCGATAAAGAATATGAAAATCGGTTCATTATTCTCGGAGATATCAATAACATATACACATAAAAACATCTGTCGAATAGAGAACCTCCTACTTTTTAAAAAGGCCACTAAAAAAAAATTGTATTGTCCATTTCAAATACGAAGGCCCGATTCCACTTGATAAAATCATTAGGCGTCAACAATAGGATTAGTGATAACAAAAGATACCGGGCCAGACCCTCGGCGCGATATTTTTTGCATATTGGTGTAAGACACGAGCCAATTTGCAGTGGACCAATTAAAGGACAAAAGTTTCGAGTGGCATCGGGCCTTCGTATTTGAAATGGACTATACCACCAACCTAACGAGTAGGTACCGTACCTATGCAATACTTAAGTTATTATAATCAACAGTCATACTGACCTTATTATTTTCAAATTTAAAATGTACCTAGTGTCCCGCGTGTTCTGTCTCAGGATGAACGAACGAATGTGTGAAGGAAGACACTTGTCACAGTATATAATCTCCATTCTGCAGTACTTATATTATGTTCATAAGTACGTAAGCATGTTTATAAACAATGGGAGTACTTCATGCATACTTATATCTACTCGAGAAGTCATTAATCTGAGATATAGTCCGACGTCATTTGCACAGAACTGGGTCAAGTTTTTAACCGACTTAAAAAGAGGAGGAGTTCCTCAATTCAACAGATTTTGTTTGTGTGTATGTTTACACGATATCTCCGAGAATCGTGAACCGATTTTCAAAATTCATCGTCACATATGATGCGAATCCTCACTTATCAACAGAGATCGGACAAATGTGCGTCATTGACCATTGTTCGCAATAATATGGACATGACTCCAAACTTGATTGAATAATTATTCATTTAATCATTTTCAGAAAATTACCTTTTTGACACCTGTAACTATGAAAACCTGTGTGAATAGATCCCTCAAAGCATCGAAAACAAACAAGAAATTATTCATTCAATCAAATTTGGTGGCATATCCACATTATTGCGAACGATGACGCAAATTTATCCGATCCCTGCTTATCAAGTAGATACAACCGCGAAGATCGAAATTCGTAAACGGAGATTTGCCCCTGTCACAAAGAAAGGCATCGTTAGTGACAGAAAAAAATCCTCGATGCGGATTTCGCAGTTCGCTGCAGACGTGACATTGGCGGGAATCGGCATTTCAACAGGCATACTATTACCGCGAACTTCGAAATCCGCAAATTTCGAGGATTTGTCTGTACGCCGGGGTGATGCGCACGCACCGATCGATAGTCGATAGTCGGTGAGTCAAGGCGCAGGCGCGGAGACGTCGCCGCCGCCCGCCTTGATCCCGGGTTCATTCCTTCACGTGCCCGTCCTCCGTGCTTTACCCTTTTGATTATTTTGTCATTAAACTTACTTACTCTTATTTTAAAGACAAACGGGTCTCTAGTCATTTTGGAGCATTGCGGCGTGTGGACGCTCGGACAATATGGATAAATTTACAAAGGAAAGTGACGAGTTTTTGATTGAATTAGTTTAAAGTGCACAGTATATTGTACGATTCAAAATATTGTGGGCACCCTCCGTTTTTCTACATTTAAATATGTTGTTCTTCTTCTTTTTCTTCTGCTTTCTTAATACTATTAGAGTCCTCCTCCTCTTCTTCCTTAAGCAGTAGATATGCTATAGTTTTTTCCATCACACACGTCCGTTCACAAACAAAACCCTCGGAAACTGCCGCGATTGACCGCCGCGGCTACGATCTCAAAACGACCATAATGCCCAGTTCACACGCTGGCCGCGGCGGCCAGCGTCTGTCGTCGGCCGCACGCGGCGGGCGGCGGCTGGTCAAAACGACCGAGGCCTTACACCCGTGGTCGCAGGCAGACTTGAGTCTACGTACGTTGATTAAACGTAAGTTTACGCGATTAAGACCCGTTTGTCTTTAAAATATGAGTGATAATCGTGAAAGTTTAAATCAATAAACTTACTTACTGCTGTTATGTGCCCTTTAGAAGGGTACATTTGGACTGATGCTTAATACTATTGGAATTATGGACCGTAGTTGCAGTATTCGACTATAATATACAGGGCGTCCCAAAGTTATGGGACATGAAGGGGAAGTACCTTAAATATCGTAGGTAGTGTATTTTGCTGAAAGAAGACTTAATGTTATTTTTGAAATTTAGTAATAGTGCATTCAAAGTTTTACTTTAACTTACTTGCTTCACCTGGAAATCGAACCAACTAAATTTTTTTTCGAATTTTAAACCAAACTTGTTTGGTTATTCTTTTAGTTTTAGATACTATGTTTCTTAAGAAAAATTGTTATTTTTTATCCATTCTTTCAAGACATCATAAACTTACGAAAAAATGTTTTTCGTATTAAAGTAGGTTCAATGCCTAGAAAAAGCATTTTTTTGTTTTTTTTTTTATGCAGTATTATTTAATTTTCAAAATAAAATAAAGTCTTCTTTCGGCAAAATATCCTATCGACGACATTTAAGGAACTTCCCGTTCATGTCCCATTACTTTGGGACGCCCTGTATACTGTATAGTTGGGTGGTTTTACGGTACCTATTCTTGAAAGAGTTGAAGAGATCACCCTTTCTTTTAGTTATGATTGAATTAAATATACATTATTTCTTGTGGATACATGCCTCCTTGTTGCTTACC
>JALPQI010008754.1:0-45031 GCA_025490895.1 Thaumatotibia leucotreta
TTTCCTTGTGGTTAAAACGGTACATATTTGTATAGGTACCTAAATTAATGTACCTACTTAATCATGGGTTTCTCCTCGGCGACTCGAACAAACACCATAGGTCAGATACCCGCGTTATTTACAGCTAGAAAAAATAAACAAAAATCGCTAAAAATTGCCATACGGAGTAACTTTTCCCGGGGGACAAACTAGAACAAAATCTGGGGCCCAATTTTGTTAAGCTGGCGAACTCTCGAGGCTTTCTATGAAAAATATTTTTTTTCACGTATTACGTGGGCATTTCTTCGAGCGTTTCAACCGCCGTGACTTCGGTGGCAACATTATTACCCGATTTCCGTGGGTATCTCATACATTTGTTGGATATCTTGGTAGTTGTCAACTACGTCTACCAATATATCCAACAGTTCTTGCATCTCTCACGGGATTCGTGTGATAAGGCTGCCACCGAAGTCACGGCGGTTGAAACGCTCGGAGAAATGCCCACGTAGTGGTTTGTTCCAAGGAAAATTAGTCGAGCAAGACCATAATAATTATATTTATATAAATTATAATTTTTGTTATTCATGATATTTTTATAACAGATTTATGGACCACTGTTAAAAGTTATCTTTCAACATTTAGTGTTAGCGAAAACATCTCGTGAAAGGGAGACAACGGGTCTTTTAGAGAGTTAGTATATCTTTTCATTGTTTTATAAACCCGTACTTATCCGTCGGCGAAATGAATTTGAAAAGGCATTTTTTGCTACTTTAATAAACAGTACCTATTTCTATAGTAACGTCCCTATTCCCACGAAGGTTTATGGTTCGAGCCGTTATCGTCCAAGGGCCCGAAGGCCCGAGGGTCGCAATGTACCGGGAAGGAGACTAATAACAATAAACACTTATACCTGCTTGAGCGAATCCGTATCGGCTTGGCTATTGTTCTAAAAACTCTCACTATTTCTTTAAGGAACATCGTAAGCTCGATTCCGTTTTAATGATTTGACTTAAGTACTTACCTACGTGGTTTTTGTTAATTGCAAAGCCAAACTCGGTAGGATTATCCCAATTTACTAGTGAACTAAGTATTATCGCACATTATTTAACTACAAGCTGTAGTTACCTATAATTAGATGAGCATCCAGATTCTGATATTAATTATGCAGCTTTGGTATTGTAATGATCTGTTGGTAATCCATAATAAAGAAAAAAAAAACACGAGACTTAATCGGAAATATTCAGTTTTGGGTCATATAGAGATTAGCAAAAAAATAACTATATGACATAAACATAAGATATTTATTTCCATATTATTTACACAAAAATGTTATCGGTCTCTGCACTCGGCACAGCCGGTATCGTTGAAGACCGTGAATACGATAGTGTAGTTAGAAGTATGAACTTGTGTATGTATTTGTGGCTACCTCACTATTTTTATGTTTTCTATATCATTAAAGCTAAAACTTTTGAGCAACAATTGAACCTTAATTTTGATTTATCTGGCCGATAAGTCTTGAATGGGGATTTTTGAGCAATTTTTATTATAAATAAAATATTATAAATAACTAAGTTAACCACCTACTTAATTTTAAGTAGTTAACTGCTGAACCTTGCAGGTACCATCAGCCACATCTTACCCACATGTAAAATGTGTGCGAAAACGATAATATATGGGTGTCGCAAAAATACTAATACCCCGTTATAAATCATAATCTTAATAAAGCATATGCTGATAATAGTTATTTATGATACAAGTGTTGAAAGCCTACATTTTAGCATGAATATCAGGTATAATATTTGTATACAGAGTGTTACACGAGCCACTGAAAACCCTGTACGAATAAATAAATAAATCAATTGTTAGGTAGGTATCAAGTTTGTTATAATGTATTGTAATATTTTTTAACAACATACTAATGTAATAGTACATTACGAAATAAGTGCGAAAAAAATGAAGTTTTAACGAGTGGCGATAAATTAAAACACATGCATTTCCTTTTCGCACGATTATAGTAGGTACTTACTACGTTTTTCAGTACTTGGTCCTTCGAAGTTTCGACTTGATAAGAAATGAGCCACTTCTCGCACTAGTGACTAAAAAACACCATCTGTACTGAAAAAATATTTTACATCTGGGTCGCGTTTTATAAAGTTACAATTTACATTTTTGCCTCTCTTTATAGCCAATATGTCCGTGCGTTAGAGAAGTAAACAGCAAAATTGTAAATTGTAACTTTATAAAACCCGACCCTGTAATTGTATGTTCACCAAAAGTGCCAAAAGTAAGGAGAGAAAAAATGTCGATGTATAAAAAGATAGACCCTGAAAGGCCTGAAAATTGTTTTTTTTTTTATTTTTTTTATTTTTTTTTTTTATACCACGTCGGTGGCAAACAAGCATACGGCCCGCCCTGATGGAAAGCAGTCACCGTAGCCTATGGGCGCCTGCAACCTCAGGGTGTCACATGCGCGTTGCCGACCCAATAAAAATAACGTTGGCACAACAAAGTGGCTCCACTCCACCTGATCGTAAGTGCAAAGTAGAGCCCAAATCGCGGCGGCAACGAACAGGAGACAATCAGTAACTTGTTAGTTGCCACCGCCTTGCTGGCCCGCTAGATGCTGGTAAATACACCGGCTGACCCCGAAACACGGCAAACACGAAGGTAAGTCATTTCACGGGCGTTTACACCGAATGTACGGTGGTAGCCAACCAGGCGGGTACTAGTAAAAATACCCTACCACCGGCTGAGAAGCTGGATACTCAGTATTTCCCTTAGTCGACTCCTACGACACCCACGGGAAGATAGGGGCGGTGATTTTTGTATTCTTACTCCGTCACCGCACGGATATAACTTTCGGGACTGTAAGTACTAAAATTATTGTACTTATAGAAATGTGAGAATGATCGATTTCAGTCCTAATGGTCCTATAAGAGCTACTTAGATTGGGTTAAGTACATCCCTACCGAGATGCATGTAAGCGCACGCTATCATATTATTATCAGGCTAACTCGAGAAGACGTGCCAAACGCTGGAATGAAAAATCAGTTTACAATATTTACAAGCGGTACATCACTCTTAAGTTTTCTAACCCTGTCATTTTAAGTACGTATAGGCGTTGGATTTATTTTTTATAATGTCTCGCGATAGTTTAAATTCAATTAGGGTTTCAATGTGTTTAAGTATTATATACATTTTATTAAATATTTAATACCTATTAATTTATTGGACCTTGACTACAATATTTATCCGGTTCGAAGGACCACGACGGGCCTGTGATTTGAAAAGTATCAGAATTCCAGCCACATAGCCACTAGATAATCCTTTTGCAGAAGAAAATAGAATAGATTCTGTCCTACAAAGTGATAATTTGTCTTTACTTGATTAACCACTGTTTGGGTAGCGTAGATGATTCGGAGCTGCGGACGTTATTTTTAAAGTGTTCGAATAACGCCATAACACGTTGTTAATTTAAAACTAACAGGACCCATTATCGACAACTATTAATAATTTTGACCACAGTTTTTTTGGCCATCTCACAACTTAACCCCTCGTATGCTTCCTGTCAAATTACGTTACTGAAAAAGTTACCTTGACAATTAAAACAATAGATTGAAATTCCCACGCACGGATCAGTGTCTAAGCATACGAGGGGTTAAACGTCCCAACATTAACAGGAATTCAAAGTCGCAAATTTTTTGTACATAATCAACTTAGTTTGGGTTCAAGTTTTTTTCAAGGAAGTTAATTTAACGATCTTTCTCACAGTGCTTCCCTATACGTTTCCCCATACGAATGAAGTCGTATTATTATAAATCGCATGTGCATCTAAAGGTGCAAGGGATTGTATCCATACGTATTGACATCATCGAGTTATTTATGCAATGATATTAACCCCTACTAACCTACCGCAAAGCGGTCCCCTAGCTTCATACAAAGCGGGTATAAAAAAGGGTCCATGCTTGAACGCTTTGGAGTCCGTCTACAGAATAGGTACCGGTTCTAAAGCTTCCTCTACAAAAACGATGTATGCGAGTTCGAACCCAACGGCGCTTAGAACGTTTTTGAACTGTACGACAGTTGGCGTCTCTTGTTTTCGCGCCATTTTTACCCTCTATAAAAAACGCGGCGTCTGTCCTTTAGTACGTAGCTTGTCGCAATAAATAAGCGTGGTTATGGGAGCCATAAGTTTCGCTTTTGTAATTAGAGCTTGCTATTAAAATTACGGAAGCGTTATGTTGTATGACGAAATTATTAATAAAATTGTAATTACTTAATGAGGCACTTCGTTAGGTTTTGGGATAGAGAGATTCGAAATCGATAGATAAACCCATTTAAGAGACTAGCCGTAATGAATTGCAACACAATATAAATTAATAATTAGCGTTCATTGCGCTTGTGGAGAAATGTATAATTTCTAAATCAAGTTTAGAATATAATAGTTAGCCAAATCAAGTGTTTATTGCATTCCTAAAGGTGTTTCACTGTATCAATACTTTCAATTGCACAAAAGTCGATACGCTTGCTGACTCGAAGTTTTCTCATTGATAATAATGATAAGGTAGATCGATTGTTGATTGTTCTTCCGGGAAAGCCCAAAAATAGCAGTCGTTAATCGTTTCCATTGTACATAGAAAAATTGTTGTTCAAGCGTATAAGATATAATAAATATTAAACGATACATATACATTTATAAAAAATACTTTGCATCTACACTCTCGGTCAATAAATACGGGTCAGGTAAAATTTTTCATAGAAAATACTTAATACACATTAGCACAATTAATACAATTTGTAATATTTTTTGTATAAGTAGAATCTTTTTTTCAGGTTGTATTGTTGCAATTTCCCTGAATTTATCATTGAATAAAAAAAACATTGAAATTGTCGTTAGGTTGGTGTGTAGAGACAAAAATGAAGAACGGTAAAAAACATCTAAAATGTTTGGTAATACGAGTCTTTCATTCAAGCTTACTATTCTTGTATCTACGGAGTCATCTGACGTGCCATGTTTCTTGGATTGGGTAAAATTCAGGGAAATTATAATATAACCCGACGTTAAAAACCATTTATACTATAAATATTAAAAAAAAAGTATGTTTCCAGTATTTTCAATTAAAAATTCCACCTGACCCGTATTCATTAACCGCGAGCGTATTTGTAGATATTTAAATCTAAGATGATCCTTCGAACCGCATAGTTATTAGTGATACACAATGCTTGGCGGGGGTGAGCTGTTTTCATACTAAATATCACGTGATACATGTCGTTTAGTATGAAAACAGCTCATCTCCGCCGAGCATTGCTTATTACTTTTAGTGTACAACTATAAATGTGATTGTAAAAATATACAATGGACTTGTAGTACTTTTACACCTTTATTCCTGTAAAATCTAATCGAGGAAGTGAACGAGGATTCATTCCCCTGGCTTTTACGTAGGTAGTATACGAAGATAATTTAATTGGAAGAAATAAAACAAACAAATAAACATATTAAAGCTATTGTAATTTAAATCTTAAGATATAAACTTAAACACATACATACAAACGATTTTCAAATCACAACTTTCCCATACGATTCCAGCCACTGATAGGAAATGTTGACTATTACTGGGTACTCAGTACATTCTAATATGGTATTTCTAGATATTAACTAATTAGAATGTTAATTGTATTGGAATGAGATTGGATGGATGGATTTAACTAACAAAAATGCGGTTTTTTACCCAGTAGAACATAGTTTTGTTGGCCAGTATCAGATTTAAGCCCAACAGTTTACAATTTGTAATGGGGTGCACAACTTTTCGCAAACTTTTTTTCCTGAATGTAATGTTTGATATATTTTTTAAATAGTATTCTTGTAGGAATCGTTATTGTAAGAAATTACATAGAATACGTTAACTTGTTCACAGTTGTCATATATTATGCAAAACATTACCTTCCTCATTCCTTATATTTGTTATATAATGTTACACGGTTACATTAATATACGATTTAGTATATCAAAAAGGACAGTTGATGTAGGTATATGACATTTTATAACAGAAATGAGGGAGCATCATTAGGACAATTAATAAATTATTCGCATCAATAAAGAGTAGACTCATAACAGAACTTTTATCTTTGAAACGGAATCGCTTACATTAATTCTATCTGGTTTTTTTGCCAACAGGCTGCCAATATTGTACACTACTTACTACTTTATCATTAGTTAATTAGGAAAGTGATTAATTCTTTACAGTTTTCACTTTATACAAAATATGTTAGAACCCTCATTTAGCAGTAAACAACATCACATAGTACCGTCTTTCATGATCGGCAATCATACTTTTGATTTAATATTTTTTGGGTGTCTTTTTATATGAATAACCGATACAGCTGGAATTTACGAAAATAATTCAACAAAAACTATCAGTATGTACATATTATGAATATTATGATTCATACTAAACTGATTAACAGATCATTAGTAAGACAGGAATGGTTCTCAAACATAATCACATACAAAAACGTTACATTAGTTATAGTCAACCAATTAGAACTCTAGGATGCTTAGACAAGTTGCCAATCGCTAACGCTTAATCGTCAATCGTAAACGAAAGGCAGCTAACTGTCTTTGTCGCACCAATACGAAAGAGTGACAGAGAGGGAAAACTACGATACGCTACTAAGCGTTAGCGATTGGCAACTTGGCTAAGCATCCTGGTCACTCAGAAACTATATCAAAAACTCGTTCTAAATTAGATTGTAAGAAACCTTATACTACTTGTCATTTTAACATGGTTTTAGAATGACCTATGGTACAGTCGCCATCAGATATATCCGGAGTGTTGAACAATATTTGAACACGCCTTTATTGCCATAACGATAGAGGCGTGTTCAGATATTTTTGAGCGCTCCGGATGCTACGATGTCTGACGGAGACTGTACATACCAATTGGTTAAGTATACACAAAATACATTCAACTTAAAACTGAAGAAAACTAAATACTGGTTGCCGCGTGGTGGCAAATCTTTCCGTGGGTGTCGTAAGAGTAGATTAAGGTGCATTCAGACCAAGCGAACATTCGCCATTCTAATCACCCAATCTACGAAAAACGATCGTTACACAAAACGTGATTGGTTGATTTCGTAGAGCGGGGGATAGAACAGCGAATGCTCTTTTGGTCTGAATGCACCTTTAAGAGATTGAAGTGCCAATGATTCGTTTATAGACAATTGATGATAGGCAGCAGCACCATTATAGTGGACATTTTGCGCTTGTCGACCCGCTTGCCCGGCGTGGCGATTACGGGCATTTACCTCCTAATGCGTCCAGACGCATAGTTATTTTTAGTGATATTTTGAACTTAATGTTCTTAATTTTTTTACAGTATTCACTGGATGTAAGAATATAATGATCACTTATACAGTGTGTAAGTCTAATACGGGCGATCAATTAAACCAGGCATGGGATTCATTAGTGTAATCATGGATTACAAGGTTTTTTTTAAAGTTACTCTTAATTATGACCCCATAGATTTTTTTAAAGATTAACTGAGCAGCAATGTAGGTACGAACATTTGTTATTGTTGATATGGCAGTTATGTCATCTGCTGTTCAAATTAGCTGTCATCGAGTCTTTAACTCGCGTATGTTGAGACATTGCGCGCCGAATTATTTTGTATAGAAAATTTTGTTGTTCTAATTTTAAGTAAAAGTTATTTGAATGTACTTATTATGTCGTAAACTAACACCCGTTAGGAGTTTCGCCCGTATTAGACTTACACCCTGTATAAACTTTAATTCGACAACTTCCATAATACTGGTCTATGACCCATTTTTTGTTTTTTTTTCCGAACCAGTATTATTAAGACTATTGAGTGTCAATGAGCCTTTAACACACAAATTAAGAGATAAAGAAAGTTAAGCAGAAGACAGATGTCTTAGCAACCTTCAAAAGTAGCTTATACCGAAGCCATT
This sequence comes from Thaumatotibia leucotreta, assembly GCA_025490895.1. Classification (NCBI taxonomy): domain Eukaryota; kingdom Metazoa; phylum Arthropoda; class Insecta; order Lepidoptera; family Tortricidae; genus Thaumatotibia; species Thaumatotibia leucotreta. The sequence goes on from JALPQI010008754.1 coordinate 7,945, forward strand.
ACAAAATGCCATAGTTTTAATATTATCAGAGGTTGTCTACCTAAACATAGTAAACGTGTTAAGTTAATCGCTCCCGCTGCCGCTGTCGCCACCGGAGCCGGAGGCGGAGGCGTCGGCTTCAGATTCTGAAGAGCTCTTTTTCGCCTTCTCCTTCTTCGACTCTTTGCTCTGAAAAAATATACAATAAATTAGCATAAAGCTCAAATAGAAAAAAAAACCTCTAAAAAAACTATTGTCAATCGCTATTTATTTTATAGGTCAATCACTTTTTTTTTATTTGCCACACCACGTCACCCACCAATCCCACCATAGACAACAGTTGTAAAGTTTGCTAGAAGAAAGTATCCTGCACGCTCTATCATTATTATTGAGTGTCCCAAATGGTTGAAAGGCTATAATGCTTAGCCCAGTTGCCAATCGCTAACGTTTAGTAGCGTATCGTAGTTTTCCCTCTCTATCACTCTTTCATATTAGTGATTGACGATTAAGCGTTAGCGATTGGCAACTTGTCTAACTGTAAAAAATTTAAAAGGTTTTATATAAGAGTAATAAGAAAGAAAGGCAAGGAGAACATAACCATAGCAACGAGTGACATAAAAAAAGTGATTGACCCTTCTAGGTATAACCTACTAAAGAAAAAAAGGCCTAAGTAAATAAAGATAAAGCTTTAACCAGGGCTCGGATACCGGTTTTTACTCCATACAAAAGAACTGTTCAAATTTCGTTTTTTTTTGTTCTTCGGTATATCCATTCTTTGTTAATGGAGTAATTTAAAAATACGACGTTGGTAATTTCATAACATTTTGAGTACTACATAAAGAATATAAAACATTTTAAATATTGGGCTATTCCGAGGTTCTCGAAAAAAACCGGTTCCGAGCCTTGGCTCTAACGTTCAACAACTTTCAATTCTAAAATTACTGATTAGCCATAACTATAAATTCTTAATATTACATGCATTGATAATTGGACGTAATGTGTAAGTTAGCAAGTCAGTATTAATCTTAAATGAGTGTATATTCATAACATTATTTGCTCTGAAAACCGTCTAACCATACTAATTTAATAACAAAATTATCCATAATTACTAAAGCGCAACGCCTAAAATAAATAAAGCCAAAGCTCTACCCTTCGAGTAAGGTATGCTCTAAATCACGTCAAGATTGCTAAAGCATAGAATATAATAAACATTGTAACCGCGGATGTTTGTAGTATCATCAGTCATGCTTAAGTCTTAATCTAAAACTAATATAAATCATGAAATTTGCTACATATATTTCGTTTAAATGATTAGAAAGTACTTGAAAATAAAATCTTCGAAATCTACTATACATTCCGCTTACATACATTTTAATCGTCCTTTTGTAGCGTAAACGAAATTTCAACAATTAGCTATTAGCCAAATTGTAATGCAAATAAGAATACTAAGCCCTTCGATATAGTAGGTACCTATACTTTGCATTACTGAATTATCTCCCAAGCCGCCATATTTTTTTTAAAGCTTTAACTACTGCACTACTGCCATGGTTTAATTTACTGTATACTTGATAGTATGAACGTTATCATACATAATAGCTATATCTATAGTTCCTGATTCATCACCATCAAGCCATAATATTTAGCCGCAACAAAACAATTCAGCTTTAAAAACTGCGATTACGGTATTTTGCACAATTTTGCAAGTAATAAACATAAGTTAGATCTATGATTAAACCTAAGTTACACTTAATTTCATAAACACATGGAATTGACCGAATTCTTTCATAAATATATGTCACGGCATCTTTTTACACCAGAATAAGATTATGGTGAAATTTTTTCGAGTAATTTTGATACATCTACTATGACTGATTTAGGAATCTCGTGGGTTAAGAAATCTATGAGAATCAAACTCAATCGGTGCTTTAAGCATACTATAGATGCGAGACTGAATTATCCAATTTTTTCCTTACTACAAATATTGTGATTTTGTTTAGTATACGTCTGTTCTATTAGCGGCAAATGTACCCCAATCATAAAATGGATACACACTTTCGTAGCTAGCCGTACAGGTAAATTCAGCACGAATGGAGTGAATGACATCTATAGGCGCATAAAACCATTTTGTATATACTCACTGAATCTTCAGAAGACTTTACATAGCCAATTAGAGCGGCCCTTAAAGATCAACTTATTGCTCAAAATTACGCGTTGTGTGTCGTTTACTTTGTCGATTTATTCATACATGGCGCAATAAAAACATTGTTTGAAGTTATTGTAGGGCAGCCTTATTCGTCATGTCATGCTACGACATGCTTTCAGTTTCCCCAATTCTCCGCAAGGTGTCGCTATACCTTTGTATTAACTAGACAACGAAGTGAGTTCTTAGTTTAATATAATGGTGAGGCTTATCGTCTCTACCATTTATTTATTTATTTATTCAGTTTTTGAACGACTTCCCATAGCTTACTGCTATGTGGCTGTCGATTTAACCCTTAAACGCATAGAGGTCAGTGTATAAGTATATATACATCGCATATTCTGAACTCTATTGACAGCATGTCAGAATTCAATTTGAATTATAAATATAATATATGTCAAGGTCATGCATTTGACCAACCCTTAATAAGGGTTGGTGGAATGTTACGGTTAGCTAGGCACTACAACGCCAATATATTGCCTAGCTGGCGCGGATTCTTCGTATATTTAGGGTTCCGTAGCCTAAATGGCAAAAACGGAACCCTTATAGATTCGCCATGTCCGTCTGTCCGCAGCATAGCTCAGTGGTCGTTAATACTATAAATCTGCAATTTGGTACAGGTGTACACATTAATTATGCCAACAAAGTGGTACAATAAAAACTAGAAAACTATTTTTTTTGGGTACGATCGTTACACTAAACGTGATTCGTTGATTTCGTAGAGTGGGGGATAGAACAGCAAATGCTCTTTTGGTCTGCATGCACCTTATCATTGTGTGTACCTATACAGCTCTGCTATACGAACATGTATTTTTATTGTCATTTCGACATCCACACATAGATATTTTCTGTCACTTACTCGATCCATTCGTGCTAGTATTGGTGAATTTACTTGTAGTTAACTTTGTCAGCCTCCGTAGCCTAGTTGGTAGTGACCGTGCCTACGAAGCTGGAGGTTCCGGGTTCGAATCCCGGCGAGGGCATTATTTGTGTATTTATTTATCACAAACATTTGTTCCTTGGTCATGGCTGTCTATGTATTTAAGTAGGTATCTATATGTATCTATCTATTATATATATCGTCGCCTGGTACCCACATCACAAGCATTAATTGAGCTTACCGTGGGACTAGGTTGGTTTGTGTAAGATGTCCCAAGATATTTATTTATTTAGTTAAAGTTAAAATGCCACTTACATCTTTAGTTTCCTTCTTCTTCTTATCATTATCGGAGTCCGAGGAGCTGTCATCATCTTCTATATACTCCTTGCTAGTGAACTTGCCAGAACCGGAGCCAGCACTGGTATTCTTAGATTTCTTGCTGGCCGGTGCCTTGCTTTTCCTCTCAGCAGCCTTGGCCTCTTTGGCGGCCTGTTTCTTCTTTTGTTTGAATTCGTCGGCGGCGCCACTGTCTTTGTATTTCTTCATGGCTGCGTTGTATTCTTCTTTCGCTTTGCCGGCCTTTTCTTCCCATTCCTGGAATCATGAAATAAGAGTGAATGTTGGAAATACAATGTGATTGGTTAGTGACGTTGAATTATCTAAAATAATTATGCTGATTAAAACAATACCATTTTTTGGGCCATACTCAGTGTAGAGTTTCGTAGTTATTCAAAAAACGCTGGGCAGATTACGTTCCGAATAGTTTTCTATTAAAGTATTTTATAAGCATTATTATGCTTCACGACTTTTTCATATTTTCGGACCCACGGATCAAATGGGCCCATTTCTTTTCATTTCTGGAGTGGTTATCTCCGAAAATATTGGTAATCGCGTTTTTTCAATTGACCTTGAAGATGTAGTATCTATCTAAAAGCAAAGTGTAATATATAAAGTCGAATGAAAACAGGTCACTTTGTAAAAGTCTGACATATCTGATCCGAATGAGTTGTGTAATAAGCAGAGATCGGACAAATGTGCGTCATTGTTCGCAAAACTATGGACATGACTACAACGTTGATTAAATGAATATTTGAACGAATAATTTCTTGCAAATGAATTTCAAAGCTTTAAGGTGACTATTTACAAAGGTTTCATAGTTACCCGTGTCAAATAGGTAATTTTCTAAAAGTGATTAAATGATTAATTATTCAATCATATTATTGCGGACAATGACGCACGTTTGTCCGATCTCTGGTAATAAGTGTATATGTGTGAAAAATATTCACAAACTTAGCGTCGTTAATTTTGTTACTAATATAACCTATCAGTCGTTCATTTTTCATGCTAAAAATCATACAAAAATCAAATCATCAAATTTGTTGTACAAATAAATGATTTTGATTTTGATTTTGATTTTGATTTAAGGTGTGAAATCGAATTGGAGATCAAAAATGTAAACAAATGGGATACCACCACAAAAAAATAATCACAAGAGGGGTGTAATCTAAAATCATTCAAAAACTTATAAAAAATGCGTATTTACCGTCACTGACGGTACGTAGAATTTTTAAATATTTTACAAATTTTTAATACAAAACATTAAGCGAAATATATAATTTTTTTAATGATATATTTCACTACTTTTAGTAAAATGTAAGGTGTTTAATTTATACTACTGGCAATGATAAGAAATCTTAAACATTTGGTTCGCAGTTATAACAATAACTAGTTTATTCGTAATTTAATACGGTAACTACACTAAGAACCATCTAAGAGGGTTCGCATTTATAACTATGTACTTCAAAAATCAAAACAAGAGGGTGCACCAAATAACTGTTTTATGAATTCATAAAAACTCCTAAAATTTAGCATTACAAAGTACATTAATATAGATTTTAGTATTTTTACCTACAGATCAATCATTTTCTTATTTTAATCGAAATGGATTCGATCGTAACTAAGATGAAGACTGGAATTCGTTCCCCGATTACCATACCTGGGATAACTGGGGGCAAGTTATAGGGATTTGATATCGATTAAAAAAATGTCGACAATAATTATAATAAAAGATGTGCTTATTGAACATTCTCGATTACATTACAGAGGTTCGATGTCATATCTCAGATCGGGCCTCTTCAGATAGTAAAAGTATGCAGATGTCATTTTAATCAAAATGACAATTTAAATATTGATATTTTAATATTAATTGTATATTCTGAAAACTATTTTAAAATAAACGCGTAACTACCCGTTTAAATATATTTTTTATTTTAATTGAAGAGTAAGTGCCTAATATTTATTTATGCCGCATAAAATAACATTTTGATGTTGTCATTCACAGTAACAGCGATATATTTTTAGTCGATAGAATATTTTGCTACATCACTTTCGTATAAATGCCCCGAGTTATCCCAGGTATGCCGATTACCCTAAAGATTAAAGTAACACGTTATTCGTTTTCAAACATTGATGATTATATTCATTATTTACATCATTCTAGCAAATTTTATAGGTTTTATTTTTGTAATCAGGAACCGTGGACACTCAGACGTATGTTTTTATTGTCATATCCAAAAATATGTTAACGATTGTGATACTTTGTGTATTGAACATACTTTGACTTTCGCGTATCTACATCTACACATAAAACATTGTCTTAGGTTTAGTACCTGTAAGGATAGTTGTAAGTGAAGTGTTAAATAAAATAAAATAGAAAACCAATCTCAAAATGCGACGTTAATTTACAAAGGTGTTAAAAACGACATACATTCGATGTAAAACGTTTTATACCCCTGGAATGTCACTTTAACATTGACTTTGTAATGTCATGTCATTGTCATAGAGTGTTTACAATATTGATCTCGAATTCCATTTCAGAGCTTAGTTGGAAAATACTTACAGACTTGTCCTTGAGGTCTCGCCACAGCTCTCCGCCCTTCTTGGCGATCTCGGTGACCTTGATGCCGGGGTTCTCTTCTGTGATCTTCTTGCGGTTCTCGTTCAGCCACAGCATGAAGGCGGTCGACGGCCGCTTGGGGGCGTTTGCGTCTTTTTCCTTCTTGTTTTTCTCTTTGCGTTTGCGGGGTGCTTCTGACTGGAATAGTTCAAAAGGCAATTTATTAAGTGATGACAGTAAGAATTTATTTATTTAATCTTTATTGCACAATAGAAAAAAACTTATAGTACAAAAGCCAAATAATGCCATACGGCATTAATTGTCTACCAGTCAACCTTGAGGCAAAGCAGAAAGATTGTAAATCTGTTAATTTTAATTTTTAAGCCAACAAATGAAAAAAGGACCGCATTATGAGATTTTCAAATTAATAATTACAGCACAAAGTTTAAAAATTGTATCATATCTGCACGACCACTTTGTAACGTGAGCTCGATGCAAAAATTATACAATTTCAAAAGCGAAGTCACCCACCCCAATTATAATGTGTTGATGCGTTTGAAATCCACCAATCAGGACGTTTTCCTCCGGAGACAAGCTATGCTATGTTGATGTGGGATTCGTGGATATTAAACTCATCAACAAAGCGCATCTCTGGCAAGGCAAGGTGATAAGGGGGTTAAACCGGATTATTACATCAATCTGTTTTTTGTCCTGTCTGTTGTCGATAATTTTAAAAATGTACTTACGATAGTGATTGCTTTCTTCGGTTTCTTTTCCTTTTTCTTCTCTTTCTTACTGTCGCCTGACGCATTCGACGCGTCCGAGTCTTCTGAGGATGACGGGTTAGTGTCGTATCTGTAATGAAATAAATCAATGTTATACAAACAAAGTGAAATAAGTTATTGACATCAAAAATACGACAGTTAAATTGTTCTCAATGTCAGAGACCAGTACGGTTAGCACATGATTGGTGCGACAATATGTCGCCCGCGTAATAGTCTATTCGTCCCTCTTTTATAAATATAGTTAGTAAAAGACGGGAAATCTATCTCGCAGCGACATACTGTCGCACCAGTCATATGCTAAGCGTACTGCATGGTTCATGACGTATTTTAATAGGTCTTTGGGAGACTGCAGTCTTAATAAAAGTATTTAATAATAAGTATTTTTTATAAGGCCTTCTAATGAGATGAGAGTACGGCAAAGGTAAAAAGAGCAATTTTGTCGAGGAGTCTGCAGTCTTAATAAAGGTATATTAAATAATTTTATTAAGACTGCAGACTCCTCGACAAAATTGCTCTTTTTACCTTTGCCGTGCTCTCATCTCATTAGAAGGCCTTATAATAGGTATTTGAGAGACTGTAGTCTACTCTTCTAAGGCAAGTGTAGATCCAGTTAGAGTCGCTGAGCTAGCAGTCTCGATCAAGATTCGCTTCGACTAGCTGACCCAGTAGGATATTAAAGCGACTTCATTAGCTGTCCTAATATAAGTTTACTTCGGGTCACTGAGTTATAGGAACAACCAAAGTAAACTAGATGTGTCCGAGTAGCCGAAATCACAAAATAACCCTTAATAGGCTTTAGTCACACCTATATTTCATTGGTTTTGACACATAGTGACAGAATAAGTTTCAAAACGAGTTGGTAAATATATTACCACTGCCCTATTAAAGGATAAACAATTGAAATCCACTTTGGGTCGCTGTGCCAGCAACCAGCAGAGAAGTAGATATAAAAAGGTATACCAATTCTTCAGCGCCATTGCTTTCTTTAGCCTTACCGGAATTGAAGAGCTATCATCTCAAGGTCTTTTAATCCTTCAAACACGAGTTACACCAAAATTTCATTGGTTTGGCCCTTATCAGTGAGAAGATTCAAAAGGTGGGAAACACAAACTCATTATTCGATTAAGGGTTAATAGGCGTTAAGGGCGCTAGAGTGGCAATAAAGGTATACTGACTCCTCGGCCACGTCGCTCTCCTTGGCCTTGTCGGGGTTGAAGTCTTCGTCGGTGCTCTCGTCGTCGCTGTCGTCATCGTCGTCTCGTTCCTTGGCCTCGGCCTTGACGCGCGCCAGGTACGCATCTGGCTCCTTCTCCGTGTCAGAGTCGCCGAAGTCGTCGTCGTAGAGGGCTTTGTCCTAAAAATTAATTAAAATAAAAATTATTTATTTGATAGCATAAACATCTTACCCCCTTATTCATAAACGTTTGTTAACTTAACAAGCCGCTAATAATTGTTTGTCCCTTTCGGTCTTAACAATTTGTCCGTAAGAGCAAAAGGGACAAACAATTATTAGCGGCTTGTTAAGTTAACAAACGTTTATGAATAAGGGGGTTAAACTGTGCAAGTATCTCTTTTTAAGCATTACAAATGCTTGTATTAAGAGAATACCGCTCTTCCACTATTGGCAAGTGACATAAATATAACCTAAAATTACAAGTAAAAAGGATAAGGATGTCAAAATAATACATTGTGTATACGGTCCATTCATCGTTAGTTGTCTTATCTAGTAAACACTTTCTAACCTAAAAGTACACGTTTTCTGTTGTAAACTGCTGTTTGCTTGGTTAAAAGCAATAGCAATAGCAATTTACTAATGACTACGGACGGACCGCACAAATACGGACTCAGGTATTTTGGTACAGGCAAATACACGGTATAACGTCAGCATTCCGAAAGATTTTAATGCTGGATTCCTGACCATATTTAGAGTCTTCATTGTTATATAAAATTTCCTGGATTCGGGTTGGTTTCAGAGATAATCAACCTTTTTTCGAAATAAGTTTTTCGACGTAACTCGTCATTTAACTTCTTTTGGATTACAATGCTACCACAATGTGTTCTAATATTACCACACCTTTTGCCTGACAATCAAAAAATACGAATAGACTTGACGAAATAACCTCTACCTAAAAAAAACAATTGAAATACATAATTTAAACAAATTGTTGTTATGATAAAAAGTACTGGAAATGTTAAAAAGTATTCAAATCGGCCTAAAAAAAAGAAAAAAAATTTTTTTTTGTGGAAGTGACATTAGGTCTCATAATATTTTTTGTTTATTTTGATGTCTAGAATGCATAGTTAAAATCTTTCGCAATGCTCGCGTAACACCGTGTATAGCAGTTTAAAACAAAAAACGTGTACTTTTAGGTTACAAAGTTGTTTACTAGATAAGACAACTAAGGACGAATGGACTTTAGGTAGTTCCACGAAAGTTGAGGTCACGCACAAAACAACATGTCATGTACACACAAGGGGAATTTGGAATTATAGTCAGTGAATGAACAATATAAAATTCGACTTTTTCGACAGCCTCAACGTCATAAATATAAGGGTTGTTAGAAGCTGTCAGAAGTTCATTCTTAGAAATCTCAGACTATAGTGTTCTTTTTTCGTACTGATAGCAAATTTAATTGCAACTGTAAGATGGACCAAAAAAATTGTTCAAGGGGTTTCCCTCAATATTTTGACGCAAGTGACACAAACTCATTAGTTTTTTGCAATTAAGTAGTACTTTGTTTGGCTATACATATTAAAAGCGGTAAATAAGAAATTGTGAATAAATGTGAAAGTAAAGCCCAAGCCGAAGAAGAGGGCTTTATGTATGTTTATGGATCAAAACGCATAGGTAATGGGAGAGGCCTATATCCGCATATACACGGTGCTCACGAGCATCGCGAGAGATTTTAACCATGTATCCTAGACATCAAAATAAACAAAAAACTTGTTTTTCTTTTTTTTAGTGTTTTTGAATACTTTTCAACATTTCCAGTACTTTTTATCAGAACAACAATTAAATTTAAAAATATTTATTTTAACTATTTTTTTTATGGGACATGTTATTTCGTCAAGTCTATTCTTATTGTTTGATTGTTAGGCAAAAGGTGTGGTAATATTAGAACACATTGTGGTAGCATTGTAATAAAAAAGAAGTTTTATGACGAGTTCCGTCGAAAAACTTATTTCGAAAAAAGGTTAATTATCTCTGAAACGAAACCGAATCCAATAATTTTTATGTAACATTAAAGACTAAATACAGGGTGTTTGTTATGTCGTTAGCCAAATTTGGATATGTCATTCGCGATCACCAGTACACAACATTTTTGAAAAAAAAGTGACACTTTTTTTTAGTTTTTTTTTCCCGTTTTTTATCCGGCAAAAACATAATTTGTGGTCACTAGGCAAGTTTGTTTCAATCCGTGCGATTCGATGGCAGACAAAAGGGTAGCAGGTTTGAGTAGTCAAGTCTTAGCCAATCAGGAGTTCATCACAAGCACCGATCAGCCGACGTCACTCACCCCACCATCGGCACTAAACAATGAATAAAATGTCCTAACTACATGCACACACGATTGTTATTTGATTAAAACTGCCCAAGCGCATACCTACCTGTACCTGCTCGTCGTCATCAACAATTCAATTTGCTTAGAGAGTGCATTAGAATCGATATCTGAGGTAAACCAGTACGCGTTTGTATGACGGAACATTTAAGTTACTCCGTTCTTGAGGTCAAATTATGCTGGCTCGGCTGATCGCAAGATGCCATGTGCCATTTGTACAGCACTCGGTAAACAAAGAAGGAGTGCGCTTGCGTGAACGCGCTCGAGTCAAACTACCCTCAGATCGGCGCGCAACTCAAAATACCCTCATTATTAGTACTGTATGCTGTATGCGATAGACTGATAATGCTGTCTCGTGGGATGCAACCTGCAAGTTAAGCTCCACCTCCATTCCCCACCACGCGTAGGAAACTTGTTACGTACGTTATAACGCATTGAATTAGTTACCTTATGCGGGTTAATTAAAGTTGCAAACTCAAACACCCTTTCCAATCTAATTTGGCAGTTATGAGATGGTGGGGCAGTACGCAAAGTAGCAAGTGCTCATAGTGACCAAACATTCGTTAGATAATGGGATTTAAAAAAAAATTATTACAAAAAGGATAATGAAAAATGGATTATTTTTGTTTTACCAAATATTTTTTTACGCCTTTACCCAACACATATTGCAATATGGCTAATGATATAAAAAACACCCTGTATGGTCAGGAATTCAGCATTAAGATCTTTCGGAATGCTCGCGAGCACCGTGTATACAGGGCGTCCTAAAGTAACGGGACATGAAGGGGAAGTACCTTAATTATCGTAGATAGTGTATTTTTCTGAAAAAAGACTGTTATTTTTAAAATTTTGTAATTCTGCATTCAAAGTTTTTCAAAAAATTACTTGCTTCATCCGGAAATAGAACCAACTATAATTTCTTTTCGAATTTTGAATAGAACTTTTTTTATTATTTAAAAAAAAAAATTCTTATGCATTCTTTCGAATGACATCATAAAATAACCAAAAAATTTTTTTTAAATGCTGTATTATTTAATTTTTAAAATAAAATAAAGTCTTCTTTTAGCAAAATATCCTATCTACGATATTTACATTACTATAAGGGGAACTTACATGAAGGGGACTTCATGTCCCATAACTTTGAGACGCCCTGTATAGCAGTGGAATGAGATGGGCTGATGACGTTATGTGATATATTTACGTATGGAACTTACATTCTTGCCAGTATTCTTGACGTGCAGCTTCTTAGAAGTGATGTAGTCGAATAGCTTGTCGTACTCTCCCTTCTCGATGCTGCTGAACGTGTGCACACTACCAGACTTCAGCTCTATCTCGAAGTCGAACGATCTGGAATCAAAGTTTTTTTATCTCATTATCATTGTCAGCCTCCGTAGCCTAGTAGTGACTGCCTACAAAGCTGGAGGTTCCGGGTTCGAATCCCGACGAGGGCATTATTTGTGTATTTATTTATCACAATTGTTTGTTCCTTGGTCATGGCTGTGTATGTATATAAGTATCTATACGTATCTATCTATTATATATATCGTCGCCTGGTGCCCACAACACAAGCCTTAATTGAGCTTACCGTGGGACTAGGTTGATTTGTGTAAGATGTCCCAAGATATTTATTTATTTATTATTCCATAAAACATCTACTTTTGTCGCTTACGTGTAGCTAAAGTAGCTACTCTAATAAAATATGCTAGCTGCTACGAAACTGTCAATCTTAAAGCTTACATGTTATTATTATACCGTAATTCAGCTTACTAATTCAATTTTTCAAAAGTATTGAAAATACAGTGTCGCTTACGATACGTTTTCATGGAATGCTCCTGCATTGCCAGCCTCCATAGCTGGAGGTTCCGGGTTCGAATCCCGACGAGGGCATTATTTGTGTATTTATTTATCACAAATATTTGTTTCTTGCTCTATGTATTTAAGTACCTATATGTATATATCTATTATATATATATCGTCACCTAGTACATACCCACATCACAAGTCTTAATTGAACTTACCGTGGGACTAGGTTGATTTGTGTAAGATGTGCCAAGATATTCATTTATTCATGCATTCATTTTTTTCTCTTATGTGTAGCTAAAGTAGCTACTCTAATAAAATATACTAGCTGCTAGGAAACACCGTCAATCTTAAAGCCTAGATATGTTATTATTATACTGCAGTGTTATTCACTAAGGAAACCGCCTTGCTGTCAGCGCTGTGTCAGTGCTGCGGCAGCGTCGAGCCTAAAAATGGTATTCACTAATGTACTTTAAACGACACTAGTGCTCGGCGACGAATGCGGCGTGAGCTGGAACTACATTGCGTCGAAAGTTTGACGTTTAATGTATGAACTTCGTATTCTCTAACGAAAAACAGCGACGAACTCGCCCACAACCTCGCTCACAGCCTCGATTCCTAATGTCAAATCAAACAGCTAGGATTTTAGACAAGGCTGTCTCGACATCGAGCTCGTTGACGAACGCAGCGTCGAATGTGTCAATAAGAGAATAGCATAGCTGTATCTCAGCTTATTATATTTTTCAAAAGTATTGAAAATACAGTGTCGGTTATGACACGTTTTCCTGAATTGCATACATTTAGTTGCAACCATTTATTACTATAAGTAAGAAAAAAACAAGACAGAAAATGTTACATTTTGTGATTAAATTTACTTTTAGTCAATATGACTTTTTGCCTTGACTACGGTCTTCAAATGGTAAAGAAATATTTGCTCGCAGCACGTTTGTGATCCAGTGGTAGTGGTATGTGCCAGTGATATACGATTGCTCTTACCTTTCTCTTCAAAATAGTCCAGATAAAAAGTCCGAAACTCACTGCACTGGAGAAATGACACGTGAAATTCGGTTCAGCCATTTTTGTTTCTTACGAGCTTTATAAGCCGAAGCTCAGTCTCGTTCTTAAGTTTTCAATGCGGTGTTCAAAACATAGTTCCGATAATAAGCCACTATTACTTTGACGACAAATTTAATAAAATCTACTTGGTAACACTTCATATTGTTCACCCTGTACATCTCTTTCTTGAATATAGCTATGTTTGCATATTAGCTGCAAAATTTGCAGTAATAACTGCAGGTATAAATCTGGGTTAATAGCGAAGGATTTAACGCATTTGGCACCCATGTACAACCCAGGATTAACCAATTAACACGGGGTTATCTGGTTTAGTTTACACATTTTTGACACTACTATTTGTTTAAGCTCGTGTTACAAGACTAATCCAGGGTTGTGCAAATGGAACAGAATCCAAATAATTATACTTAGGCACGTTATTTTATACTTATATTATGACGTTATGATCCTAAAGCAGTTTTGCACAAGAGCACCCCATATATACATAATTTTTTATACATACCACATATAACATTTAACTCACGGGTCCACCCTACGAACAAATAAAACATGGAAGCCGCACGCCATTGTAAATTGCCTTTCAAAAACGATCCTGAATTTTAGTTGACAAATGTCACCCCTTCTTTAATGCATCACGGCAATGAATTTCAATGTCAACCTATAAAAACTTAAAACGCCATTTAAAATAGTTGTGATTGGTCCGTCAAAGTTTTGATTGGCTATATTCTATACCTAACCATTTGTCAAAGATGTTGCGCCGAAATATGCGCGGTGTTAAGAAAAGCGCTATGTCCTGCCCATCTTGGCACAATTGAACAATTGATTTTGGGGGTATTTTTGAGCTGGCGTTAGACGTCCATGTTGGTATCAGTTGTTATGGTCGCAGGGTCCTATTCTCAAAGTAAAGTAAAGTGGCAAACATAACGAAAATCTTATACATTAAAAATTCCCTGTTTGATTTACTACTGGTAGCATAGTGGTAACTAGTAACATACTTGGTGGAAGACGCGCCGCCTCTGGCGAAGTTAACGGAGGCGATCTCCTCAAAGCGAATGTGTACTGGCGGTTTGTGCACGTAGATGAAGCCTTTCTCCAGCGGGTACAGGTAGCCAGCGGCTGCTTTGTATGAACAAGCGATCGCTGGCGTCTTGTGGTGGCTGGAAAACGATTATAATTACATGTTGTACCAGGGACCGGTACCGTTATTTTCTCCATACAAAAAGAACTGTTCTTTTTTCGTTCTTCGTTATATTAATTGTAAGTTAATGGAGTAATTTAATAAAACGATATTGTAAATTACATAAAATATTGAGGAGTACATAATGAATATAAAACATTTTAAAATATTGGGCTATTTCGAGGTTTTCGTAAAATACCGGTTCCGGTCCCTGTGTTGTACACCCTGCGAAAATGGATAGGCAAACCTTAAATTAATTTATTCATGTTTTGACCATGACAAGTGCATGTTTAAGCTAATGATGAGGCGCAATATGTACACCACGGGTAAATCATGTGAATTCCCTGGAGTTCCTAGCGCCTATAATCTATATGCTTGTTCGGCACAGTCGTAGTATTAAAAAAATGTGACGATTTAAATAATATCTATAGATTACGTGCATAGCAAAATTTTCCAATTTTTATCCTTATCCCTGTACCAGCCTATCACTTTGTTTTGGTTTTTAACTTAAATGTATTTTGCTTAGAGTATGAACACTGTTTTGTTCGCTGTAGAATTATATTTCTCTGTTAACCTCCTAATGTGAATCCTTATAATATAGCCTCTAGTCTGCAAACTCATCTAAAACTTATCTCTTGTTGCAAGTAATAATTTAGTGCAATGACTTACCCTAAGAAGTCACCAGGTCCTGTGACCCTTCTGTTTATGATGACCTTCATTATCTTCGCCAGCACTTCGTACGTCGGACCGGAGAGCTCTTTCGTGATTTTGTCTTCATATTTTTCTTTCAATTCTTCCCTATAAAATAAATCATGTAACATAGTAAAAAAATCTAGTTATTATTTCGATACTATTAGAGTCCTGTGCCCGCCTGGGCATTTTCACTTCTAGGGACACCCAATTAGCTTAACTCTCACAAAAAAGTTAACTTCGATGTCAGCTTTGTAACAACAATTAAGCATGCAATATTTACGTAAATCCACTTTATTCGTGTTTTTATATTGCATATACGCGTATTCTTTCTGGATTAAATGATAAAAAAATATTTTTGTTAATATTTCATGCTTAATTGTCGTTACAAAGCTGACATCGAAGTTAACTTTTTTGTGAGAGTTAAGCTAAATGGGTGTCCCTAAAAGTGAAAATGCCCGCCTACATAACTACAAAATCAAATATTAGGCTCTCAGTTATGATAGATTAAGGTGATTTATTTCCTGTAGACAATTACGATTTATTATTTACGATCCTGTAGACAATATGATTATACTTACATTTGCAATAATATCAAGAGTAGTCAAATTTCGGTCAATGATCATCCAAAAAGTATAAAAATAAGAGAGTAGAACAAGAAAAATTGTATCTGTACATCCCAGTAAGGGTCGTCAAATCAAATTATACCCATAAATCAATTATAAATTGTGGTAAATACAAGATTAAACCTCGAATCTTAAAGCCAGTATCCAGTATCACAAAATTTTAAACTCTTACTCGGTAAAAGGCAGTTCCAAACTGGTCTCTTCTTCAATACCAAACAACAGCACCAAATAGTGGTATCTTGTCTGTCCCTGCTTGATTGGCGGGTCCAGGGACACCACAAAGAACATCTGCCGGGTGTCTTTGTGGGGTAGCAGGAATAGCCGCAGCACTGTCGACATGGGGATCTTGTAGTCGAAGGTTTTACCGTGAAGTTGGAAGAAGGTCTGGAACACCTTGATGTCGTAGCGACCTCTGTGGAGCAAAATATGAGTTAGTATTTCAATAGTTACTTAAAATAAGTTAGAGGTAAAATTAAACTCAATTCATGGTAATTATTCATGGCTTTTTCTGCAAATCAACATCCTGGTAATGTATCAAAGGGATTTAGAGAGACAATATGTATAAGTTAGCAGGCTTCTATTTCACTATAAATTATAACTGTGACAATTGTAAAATATCACTGTTACTGACGTCACAGGCCTCCGTAGGCTACGGCTACTGTTTATTTAAGTTACTGCGTTACAGTCCTTCTGCCTACGGTTTCCGCATTATGGTAAGCGGTAACTGTAGCTTATAGATGCCCCTGATTGGAGAAATAGTTAATTTACAACTGTAGCACTTGTCAACATGGGGAAATAGGGGTCTGCTATTATTAACCTTCTGACATGCCATGGACACTAATGCACTGGCCTGGCCTCAGTGACAAATCATTTTTATTCAATTATAGGCATTCAGAAAGCTAAATTTTACAGTATGATGTGTAATATTTAGATATGCATGATTGCACAATTTTTAACAGTATTGAGCAACTATAGCACTACAATGCAAATTATTTGTGAAGCAAAAAGTAATATAATCTATTATCTACTCATTCAACATCAACATGTGAACCCAACTCATTAAAAGCAATCAAAAATGATTCCTACCTAGGTGTAAGACACTGTAGCTCTCTGAAGATGGCAATGGCATCACCGGAGACTGAGATGACGCTGGCTTTGTTCATCACCTGCTGGTGGAACGCTTCTACAGCATCCATGTCTCCGGCCAACTCGTTTGTTGGGATGTGGAACCTCATTTCCATAAGGGAGGCTGGGGTGTCATCGTTCTAAAATAAAATATATTTTTTAGTACAGATGGTGCCTTTTTTAGGCTCTAGTGCGAGAAGTGTGTCATTTTATGTCAGGTCCAAAACTTCGGAGGGCCATCTGCATTAAAAAACATCGTACGAGACACGTGCAAAAACGAAATTCGTAACTCGTGTTGATTTAAAACACTCCGTATCGGTCGTGTTTTAAAACATTGTCACGCATTTCGAATTTCATGTTTTTCGCACTTGTGTCGTGTACTATTATTGTGCATTTTTTAATTTCCTATATTATAGAAGAGGCAAAGTCAAACTACTTTTGGACAAGCTGGTATTAGATTGGCATACAATTTTTATAGAGGACTGAAATAAGGATACTATAGTATTTATTCCTTTATATGAAAACAAGCCCAAAAAAGAGAATCCACACAGTATTGTTAAATTAACAATCAAATAATATTGTTAAATTATTTTCTATACACAATTATTTTACTGCTTCAAACAATATGTCGCATTTCCCTTTAGGTACTAGATAGAGAGACCAATAGTAAGTATAAATCAGTTAGGTACCTGGTGAAACTCAAGTGTGACTTCATTTTTCCCTGTATTACACTGTGATACATAGTGCAGTGGAATTTCAAAGGCAGTGTTGGAGCCTACATTGAAGCTGAGCACTGCCCCATTGAACTTGGCTGTGCCCCAGTTCCATCCTTTCAAAGACAGCTCTTTCTCTAGCATATCCTTGTTGTAGTTTGATTTGAAGAATTTTGCTACCTTTTCTTGTTCCTGTATTATTAAAGCATTATTATTAACGTTATAGAATACCATTCTTAGATTTTAAAGTTTAATATGATCTTATTGGATACGTACGCCCTCTCTGAAGCCTCCGTACCGGTGTAGTGTGCCATTTTTCATGAATATTCTCAGGCCCCAAGATCCCACAAATTTTTGGAAATTTACCAGCTCAATATCGTTAGACGATATCTGTTCCACTTTACCGGTCTTGCTGTTCTTGAACACTATATTCTGATCGGTCATTTTTAACCGTCCTGGCACCTAAATAAGAAGTAATGTGTTGAATAAAAAAACAGCTGATATTAGTGCATGGAACTGTCTTAAATAGAAAGATAATAATACCATAGCGCCTTTGATTTCTGCAGACACGTCATTATATTCTAAGAATTCCATTATCAGCCTCTGGTAAAGGATAAATTCACTTGAAACCACGCCGTTTTATGGACAAACGTGCGCCAAACAAAATTTTACAGCGGCAACGCAACAACGGGGTGACACACTGTCACAATGGTGAATGAAATAAAATGAATTGAATGAATGAAAGAAACGCAACTGTCACGTAATTGTCTATGATTTAAGGGTTGTCCGTGCTCTTGGCCAAGCTTTCGGTTTTACAAAAAATAATTACAATAATTTATTGAATTTGATAGCTTCACTGTGCAAGTGAATAATCACTAATATTTTATATATTACAAATTGTTGCATACAGATACATTCATCGCATTCTGGCACTCATAAAAAAACCGGAAATATCGATAGCCGTTTATCGATAAGTACAGTAACTCTAAATGCTCTTTCTCGCTTGCTCGACCTCGCTACTCGCTTCACATTTCGAGGTGCGTTTTGTTCCGTGCGTGCGGTTAATATCGTATCATATTATTGTTTCGTTTTCTCAATCATCAAAATTTTGACAGTCGTGTAGACGGACGGTGCGGAAAGTGTGTGATGTGATACTGACTTCGAAATAACACGAAAAATATAGTTTTTGCGAGTTACAAACCCGGTGTTTTGGAGTAATAAACTGTGTTTTTAGTAACAAATAACGTGAATAGTGTGGTTAATATCCCGACTTATGAATAGTTTATTTATACAGTCTGGCTTCCAGCGTAATTTAAAAATTAAATTGTGATTTTGGATTCTCTGCTGCCAGTTCTTCGCATGTATTTGACCCATGGCGTCCCTTTCGTTGCCCCGTGTCCTTCAACTAAAGAAGAACAGTCTGGACGCAGAACGCGAGCACTTTGAGAAGTTTCAGGTGAGCGCCAAGTACCTTGAAGTACCCGACATTTACTGACCTTTGAATAAGGAAACTAATGTCTTTATATCCTCGGTGGTTCAATTATTAATATTTAATAAATTTGTCACTTGAAGACTTGTCTGATATTTTGATCCTTTATACATTTTTAATTTCATTGAAACTAATGTTTATTGTGTTAACCACTATGGATCAAAATATAAATGCTGTAGCACCTCCAGAACCTATAAAATGTATGTTTCATAAATATTATTTTCATAAAAGTGTGCTCAAGGATCAGAAACACTTTAATCAGTTTAAAGTTTATTATAGTGTTTTCTGGTTTTATACCTAACTATATGATATGTATGGTACATATTCCATAAAAGTTTTAAGAGTAATTAAAGCACAAGATACATTACAGCCCATCAAACTCACCACACCAGAATTTTATTAATATTCTAATTTAAAATTAATTAATCCAAGATGTTTGAGTTCCAAATGTGTTACTCTCAAATGCATTACTTAAGCAATGTGTAATATAATTAATGATGTCAAGGTTGGCATATTAAACTAGACTGCAATTTATCAGATTTCTTAACTGCAGATGTTTTGATGTTTAATGTTGATGCTTCCATAATTTCTGCATGAAACAGTATTATTGTATAAGCACTAGGGGGTGCACTTACCCTCTGATTGTAAGATATAATACAATTGTCAGATTGAGGCAGTTCAGAGGTAGGACCAACTTTTTTGTTAAAATATCTTTTAGCAAATAGTTTTCTATGTTTTGGTATAAAACACTATTTGCAAAACCAATTTCAGGGAAATATTTGGTTCTGCCATTAACTCTGCGTATATTGTATCCAATTATTACTCAATTGTCCAAAAACAAAATAACAAAAAAACCGGCCAAGTGCGAGTCCGACTCGCGCGCGAAGGGTTCCGTACCATTATCAATTTATTATTAAAAAAATACAGTTAAATCAACATACCTCAAAAACTATAGGAGATATTTTTATCAAAACAAAAATCGTTGATAGAGTTTATTAATGTGCATAACATATATTTTTTTTTGAATTTTATATAGCATAGTTTAAAAAACAGAGGGGGGGACACATTTTTCAGACTTTGAGAGCTGATATCTCGAAAACGATTTACTTAAATAAAAATTAAATTTATAAACCCTCATATCATTTCCAAAGACCTTTCTATTAATACCCCACACGCTTATATACAACTAAAAAAAAAAATTCTATCCCTCAGTTACATGTATGGAGGGCCCCCACCCCAATGGTTTTTTTTACAATTTAGTATCATAATCTTGTAGCGGTTTATACAACACATATCCTTACCAAATTTCGTTACTGTAGCATTTATAGTTTCCGAGTAAATCGGCTGTGACAGACGGACAGACGGACATGACGAATCTATAAGGGTTCCGTTTTTGCCATTTTGGCTACGGAACCCTAAAAAACATGTAGTCAAGTCAATAAAATTAACCCATTTATTCAGTTTTGATATACCATTATGAAGACTGGTTACAAACAAATTACTATTATTACTTTGAGTTAGAGGTCATTTAGAAAGTGACTAAATTTTCAAGTCTGTAGTAATCTTATGATGGTTCAGCATTTACCTTTTATCATGAATATAGGTATTTGTCACTATATAAATAGGTATTTGTCACTTTCACGCTTACATAGTAGTGTGACAGAAACAAATGTTAAAAGATGAGGCCATCATAAGTAGGGCTGCCAACTGTCCCGCTATATGCGGGACGTCCCGTTTCTGGGGCCCTAAAGTATACGTCCCGCAATGGGTTCACGCGGGACGCCGATTGTCCCGCTTTTCAGGGAATACTAAACTGGAAATACTAAAATAACAAATATGAATACGTCAATGAGAGCAATTTAAGATTGCGTCATATTAATTTGAATGTACCGCTTACAATGGGTCTCATAAGAAGGCTCAAAGTCACCCAAAGGGCAATGGAGAGGGCTATGCTAGGAGTCTCTCTGCGTGATCGGATTAAAAATGAGACCATCCGCAGCAGAACCAAAGTAACCGAAATAACTCTCCGAATCGCTAAACTGAAGTGGCAGTGGGCGGGGCACATTGCGCGTAGAACCGATGGCCGTTGGGGCGGGAAGGTTCTTGAGTGGCGGCCACGTACCGGAAGGCGTAGCGTGGGTAGGCCCCCCACAAGGTGGACCGATGACCTGGTGAAGGTCGCAGGAGTCCGCTGGATGCGGGTGGCGCAGGACCGGTCATTGTGGCAATCTTTGGGGGAGGCCTATGTTCAGCAGTGGACGTCTTTCGGCTGATATGATAATGATGATGATGATGAATTTGAATGTACCGAGACGTCCGCGAGCACCGTGCACTGAATGTGTATAACTGCCAAAATATGAATAATTGCGATGGGTCATCGTTCAGTCTCATTCTCTTATCTAGCTCCTTCACTGTGCAAGACTTTGGAACGCTCTCCCTCTAGATATACGTCAAGCTCAAACTAAATTCACCTTTAAGCTCAAGTTGCGCAAGCACCTCTTTGACAATTCTCAAGATTAATGTTCTGGTACTTTAGTAAATAGCAGGTATATTATTATATTATATTATATTTATTATATATTTTGATATTTAAAGCTTTCATCTATCATCTATATATTGCATATCTATAGAAACTGTATTATTATTAGCAAGTACTCATATTTTGTTAGTGTATTTAAGTATGTACTCTTCACATCCCGCACCATTAATGTTTTTCTGTTTGGCCTGTAGGTTAACTGGTAGAGAATGTCTTATGGCATTAAGTCCGCCTGTTGTATCTGTATTTTTTACTGTGCAAAAAAATTTAAAATAAATAAATAAAATAAATGGGTGCAATAGTTGCATCTAAATTGAACCGATCTGAAATTAAGCATTGTTTTTTTAAAAAACGTTTTATTAATGTTTCACAAGTTGTCTAATTTTGTGCTTTTAGGGTACTCCAAAAGGAAAAAACGGAACTCTCCTAATCCTATTTGCTTTGATACTACTGGACCTATTAAGGGGAAAATTGGCACACATATGTAAATTGGTGACCCAACGGTGGACGTGGAACGTAAATTAATGAATTTCAAATGTGAGGGCTACTCAAGGGAACTCTTAAAAAAAAATGTTTTGTAAACTGCATCATTCAAATGGAGTGCTTAGTGTGACGATATCCAATATATTTTTATTATTGTATGATATATGTAAATAACATTAAAGCTCTTTAAAAAAAATAGGCTCGAACCACACCTATTCTCCGAAACTATAAGGCTAAATGTTTGGCAAAAAATATAGTAAATATTTTCTTACGAATAGTGGTTTGCAGCAGGGACCGGAACCGTTTTTTTCTCCATACAAAAATAACGGGCCTTTTTTCGTTTTTTTTTTCGTTCTTCGGTATATAAATTGTAAGTATAATATTGTAAATTACATAAAATATTGAGTACTACATAAAGAGTATACAACATTTTAAAATATTGGGCTATTTCGAGGTTTTTGTAAAATACCGGTTTCGGTTCCTGGTTTACCTACAGGAAAACTCGTACATATGTCATATTTTTAAATATTTGTTGCTACTGAACCCTTTGTGCACGAGTCCGACTCGCACTTGGCCGGTTTTTATAATTTTCTCATGAATTCAATACACTTTCTCATGCGTCCCGCATTTTATAGCCAAGTCCCGCAATTTATTCGCGAATGTACCGCATATTTGTGAATTTTGGTTGGCAGCCCTAATCATAAGCCTACTGGGTAATTTCATGTACTGTATACTCTGACTTATACTGCTAATAAACTTGCAAGACATGTACATACAAGAATTGAAAGTGGCAGCTAATTTTGAATGACTATATCTTAACTATTAACATTGTCTGTGTATGACAATGGAGAGTCATGCCATGGATGCAAATAGCCAGCAGTTTGCATAGCTAGAGGTATGCGGAATTCCACAAGGTTCAATATTATTCAAATAACATAGTCATAGGTACATCATTTGTTCCTTTGAAATTCAGGAGGATAAAATGATTTTTGTAATCATTAATTTTCATTCTAGTTCTACATTGTGATTGATTATGCATGGAGTGTACTTATGACTCCATGTGATATCAACTCCCAACTACCGCGAAACTCGTAAATTTCGAGGATTTGTCTTGTTCACCTCAACAAAGGCGTCATTAGTGACAGAGAAGAATCCTCGAAATTTTGCGAACTTCGAAGTTCGTTGTTGTATTTAAAGACTATGAAACTGTGTAGGAAGTTGGGAAAAAATAATTGAATTATTTTCAAAAGTTGCCTCATGACAATTTTGTGTGCTAGATGGTTTAAAACATGCTAAATTTAGTCAAGTTATTAACATGAGTGCACATGCTATAATAGATGATATACCTAGCTACAGCTACAGTGTAGATTCTACACTTGTGGAACTGTGTCGCGTTGCGTCATTGCTCAGTAGGTACGTGACAGCTGTGTATACAAACATTGCACATCGTTTACGCATAGACATTCATTGCACACGATCATGTACAGTCGCCTTCAAATATCACATCACATCACATTGAGGCGACTCCATACATTTTATCGCCGCTATCCGAGGTGTGGCGCCAGTATGATGTCTGCCCAAATGCCACCATTATGAAAGGGTAGGCGTGTATGTGTATGACATTGTTTAACAAATGATAATATAAATTTATCGGCATAAAAGTCATCCATTGAATGGCAAATCTAAGTGATAAACTTTTCGTTCATCACTCCAGAGGTTAATGGTTTAATACTTTGAATTGAAATGCATAATTTTCTTAAAAGAAAATCTAAAAGTTAATTAGGTAAGGAATCCTATAGAGTAATGTGTATTGTATACGTTTCTCTTCTCTAGCGTTCTTAGCGTTTTCATCACAGTTCAAGAACCCTGATCTCCGTCTGACAACAACATTACCGAGTTATAGGATTAATATTACGGCTAAAGACCAAACAAAACAATACACAATACGCATTGACATGCATCTGCACTCGTCATTTATTAAATAGGTACATGTTAGATATAATAGAACTATTAGCGAACCGCCTCAGCTTCCTAAATGTAGGTACAGCCGACGTCAAAGATATCGTTACGGTTTAGGTGCCAAAAATATATTTACACGACTTTATTGCCTTGACATTAAGGTCGTGTAAATATATTTTTGGCGCCTAAACCGTAACAATATCTTTGACGTCGACTGTACAATGCGGATTACCTTCCACTTGAATCATCTTATCTATTAAAATAAGTTGGCTTTTTTTTACATTCAAGATTTTGTCGCCAACTACTAAGACGAATCAAACGAGCCCAAACTCGATGGGATTACGACGTTTAATTACGGAGTTCCTATGAGCACCTTCCAGCGGCATCAGGTCGGCTTTTTATCATAATAAAATTACATTTTCATCATGCAAAATTTCAGCTCAATCGGTTACCCAGGAGTGGATCATAGGTCGTAGTTATTTAACTTGCATGATTTGAGTATAACGGCCCTACCGCGAACTAAGAAATCCGCGAATTTCAGGGATTTTTCTCTGTCTCTCTAATGACGCCTTCGCTGGAGTGACAGACAAATACCCGAAATTTACGAACTTCGATGGTAACGGTAGCAGGCCATACAATGGGACAGGTGAAACAAAATAAAAATTTATAAAAAACAGCATCAAATTCGTTGCGTACAAAGGTATAAGCATGCATACATAGGGAAAGACAGCGGGATTAGACTCTGCTTTATACTACGTAGTTCTACTGATAAGTGAGATGTCATACCGCCTACGTTGCATCATGCGTAGTTCAAATGCTCCACTTATGCAGAACAAAGTGAAACCCAGTAATTGAATATAATTATGGCATATTAGTTTCACTTAGGAAGTGAATGCGTGAGATGTTTCACTGGGTCGTTACGACACGACACACGACACAATCGTAGTAACGCTGTAGGCATTGCAATTAGTGGCAAAGGTTACCACCTTTACCACCGCGTGACAAAGGAGAGCGAGCTGCTATTGTACTGTTCTAAATTTGTAGTTACGTCGAACATTCACAAGCTATTCTATGCTAATCTCCCTAGTCTCACTACCGTGTCACACAAAGTAGGGTCAGCATCTCTGCAAAGAAAAGGTTTCAATCTATCGGCATACAGTTAAGAATAGTTATTTGTTATACAAGGGTGCAAAGTTGTATTTTACCCGCGAGTATGAAATTGAAACACGAGCAAGCGAAAGGATTCTATAGTTGAACCACGAGCGAAGCGAGTGGTTCTAAAATAGAATCCTGAGCAGCGAGTGTTTTAACATACGAGAAGTAACACAAAACTTTTCCCCTCACTATAGCGAGGAAACTCAAAAAAGGTAATTATTTGTTCACATTACAATCATCATTATCATAGATCATCGTTAGTGATAATAATTTTCCAAATGCATCATGTATTTAATGCAAGATTTTGTCGCAGTAAACTTACCACGAAAAAGTAAACGCATCACGATTTTAACACATTCCTGTAGTTGCACACCAACGCCAATGCATTATTAAATCATTCTCATTCATTATTTTTGCAAAATTATAACAGAACACCCTGAAAGTTGTTTAGTTTACTATTTTTATGCGTGTTCGAGTCGGTAAATAAAGATTATAACCTATAATATTCTTTGACAATGTTGACGTTGACATTTTCTGCGTTTTGTGATTGCATCTAGTCATCTTATCATCATTCACTAAAACAATTGTTACTTATGGAATTTTAGGATTTATATGTTAAAATCATCATATTATATAAAGGTTTGTATTTTACACTAAATTCTCAAACAAATTATTTAATTATCATTAATATGGAACAATTTCCATGAGCATTTTACGTTTTGTTATTCCAAAACCAAGATCATTACTTTGCCACACAAGTGAATAATATGCGTTTTTACACGTTCGTATTAAAGGATAAACGAGCACTTTACGAGCTAGTGAGGGGAAAACACAATTTTCCCCTCACTAGCTCGTTAAACGCTCTTTTATCCTTTAATACGAGCGGGTGAAAACGCATCTTATTCACTTGTGAGGCAAAGTAATCTCTAATTCCCATGGCCTTGCCTAGTATAAGTGTACGATACGTTTCGATATTAAGTTTTAAATGGTTTTTTTTTAAGTTAATTTACATTTGGATGACATTTGTAATCATATTTCCTCGCGATAGTGAGGGGAAAAAACTTGTGTTACACTTGACGGCAAAGTTTGTTCAACTCTCGTGCATTGAGACCTTCGCAATGCTCAAGATTCCAGTTTTTGAACCATTCGCTATGCTCGTGGCTCAATTTTGGAATATTTCGCTAGCTCAGGTCTCAATATTGCCACGACAGTTAAACAACAACTTTGCCCCTTTGTATAATTAATAACTATTGTTGTAGAAAGATATTGAAAATTAGATTATGTCACAATCCGATTCTTTCTATTGTAATATTAAATGTATAATATCCATAAACCATGAGCAGCTAGCTCTAGTATTTAGCTATTTCAGAATATCAGAGTAATTGTGGCGTAATATAAATGTATAAATCGTGTGCAATTGGACAATCTACGATTTAGAAACCGTACGCAATTCGGGGTCTTTATTTGAAAATACAAAAGTTATTCCTTGTGTTATCAAATGTTCAAAATACTTGAGACTATTTTTTTCTGATTTTGTCAAAATGCTTCCCTAGCAATAACAGTAAACACAAAATATTGCCATAATCCAAGATTATGACTAATACGTGCAAGTAGCACTTTATTTCATCCACAAATCCATACGCTGCCTAATTCTCCGAAAACAAAACAATACAGTATAAATGCATGAAGGACAAAAGTTTATTAGCCCGTCGAACTGCAGCCGAGGCCGCGGCGGACCACGCTCCCACTGCAATTGCGATTTAAACTGATCGCACGCAAATGCGACCCACTTACGTTTACCGACCCACTTACGATTACAGACCCACTTAGATTATACAGACCGGGTTCTCGTTCGTGCAAGAGCAGAAGAGGTCAGTTACTTCAGTTATTAATTCTGACCAGGTTAGCAAAGCTTAATAAAATTGATTTGAACATGACCGGTCTAACTCTGTTTACGATACCTGCTCGCGTGCGTCACGCATTTGGTCAGTTTTATATTAGTTTAGTAGTAAAATGTGTGATTGTCAAATATCCCCTTAATCCTAAACGTCTCTTAACTTAGCAAGCCAATAAATATTGTTTTCCCCTCACTAGCTCGTAAAGTGCTCGTTTATCCTTTAATACGAACGTGTAAAAACGCATATTATTCACTTGTGTGGCAAAGTAATGATCTTGGTTTTGGAATAACAAAACGTAAAATGCTCATGGAAATTGTTCCATATTAATGATAATTAAATAATTTGTTTGAGAATTTAGTGTAAAATACAAACCTTTATATAATATGATGATTTTAACATATAAATCCTAAAATTCCATAAGTAACAATTGT
This sequence comes from Thaumatotibia leucotreta, assembly GCA_025490895.1. NCBI lineage: Eukaryota > Metazoa > Arthropoda > Insecta > Lepidoptera > Tortricidae > Thaumatotibia > Thaumatotibia leucotreta. The sequence continues at coordinate 35,401 of JALPQI010008754.1, forward strand.
TTTAGTGAATGATGATAAGATGACTAGATGCAATCACAAAACGCAGAAAATGTCAACGTCAACATTGTCAAAGAATATTATAGGTTATAATCTTTATTTACCGACTCGAACACGCATAAAAATAGTAAACTAAACAACTTTCAGGGTGTTCTGTTATAATTTTGTAAAAATAATGAATGAGAATGATTTATTAATGCATTGGCGTTGGTGTGCAACTACAGGAATGTGTTAAAATCGTGCTGCGTTTACTTTTTCGTGGTAAGTTTACTGCGACAAAATCTTGCATTAAATACATGATGCATTTGGAAAATTATTATCACTAACCCGATGATGATTGTAATGTGAACAAATAATTACCTTTTTTGAGTTTCCTCGCTATAGTGAGGGGAAAAGTTTTGTGTTACACACGGGTGCAAATGTATTTTACTTCTCGTATGTTAAAACACTCGCTGCTCAGGATTCTATTTTAGAACCACTCGCTTCGCTCGTGGTTCAACTATAGAATCCTTTCGCTTGCTCGTGTTTCAATTTCATACTCGCGGGTAAAATACAACTTTGCACCCTTGTATAACAAATAACTATTGTCCTGTCGGTCTTATCAGCGTGGTAAGTTAGGAGCCGGGCAGTTAGGTTAGGATATACCTGCAACGTAATAATCTCTAGTTATCTTTGTTGGTTACTGTAGGATAACAAGTCTCATTGAAATTTATGTTTATTTTATGCTAAAATGATACGAATATTCGAATTAAGTTAACCCTTTATAGGGCACCGATCTCAAAGACGACCACCCTATAGCACTATCTTTTTGTATTTTTTTCTTGTAGACAATTTTTCGTACTATATGTATAATGGCATTGAGGCTTGAACCCACGATTTTGTCCGTTAAAGGGTTAGGTATCTACTTAGAGTTGATGCGCGCCTGTAATAATAATCTCAGGAGACAAAATACACATATTACTGCATGACAAATGTAATGTGAAAGCTAAGCTTTGGAGTCTGTCATTGTTATCTAAAGTAAGTAATTGGTGTACATAGTTGCATACGTTTATGATTTTCGCGCATCGGATATCTGCTCTTAATTGAAATACCTAAGGGTTACCTAGAGGTACAAACCTACTGTATCTTACGCATGTCTCATTAATAATATATGTATATACACTATCTTATCGGTTATCTTTATACTGATACGTTCGCAAAATAAATTAAGTTAAGGTACGACATAATAAAATGAAGCCCAGAATAATGCTAGACTTAAACTGAGGTCTTATTTGATTTTCCATTACCAAATCTTGTTGGACAATATTGATTTTCTATTGCAGCAGTACTTAGCAAGGGGAGGGAATTTGGATTTGCGTGGAGACAATTGCCATTCGCAGACATTTAAATCGATAAACCGAGAAAGTGTAACAAATAAACAAACGCTTTCATATTTTACTTTCATGGTTGTAAGTAGCTTGCAAGTAGTCGTTCGTGTTTGTTTTATAATCAGTAAACAATATTGGCATCTTCCTAATCTGTCGAGTCGACTATGAAACTCTACATATTGGCCCACACATAAAGAAAATGAACTGATCACAATTATTTACGTGGAAAAATAATAAAATACAAAGTAATCCTGTTTTCGCCCATTAATCTCATGTACCTTCACTTTCCGAACAAACTAGTAAGAAATTCAATTGTATTTTTGGCTCACGCTGTTGGTCTGCTATTCCTCTTTCTTCGCTTCCACACCAATTCTATTTTCACACCTTCACATGCATCTCATCGAACAAGCGGATGTTAAGTCTAAACTTATTAATAGAACCGGCCAGTCGAATATTGGAAATGATATGTATCTGCTTTGTTATCGATAAACATTCGATAATGGCGATTGTTGTGAAAACCTGACGCATCTGATAACTTATCACGCTCAACACTTCATACTCCCACCTTAGTTTTTCGCCGTACGCCCATTTAATCGCAGGGATTTATTGGTTTTTGGTTAACAAGTTTTATTTGGTCGTTCCTCTTTCGGACAAAAGGTAAGAGCTTTAACATTTTAGAAATCTCAATGGCTATGTATGGTTAATGACCTCTCGTAATGGTTCCATTTCTATTCCGTGATAAAGATAGCGTATTGCTTTCATTCGTATTGTGATATATCAACACACGCCGTTCTTTTGTTTGAAATCCCATTAAATTAAGTACCTAGTTGAACATCTCTACTACTTGAGATCGCAGACAAAGCATGAATAAGATTACCAAGACTCGAGATTGCGATGAAATCGTGTTCTCGTGTCTCTTAAAGACTCATTATTTAAAGATATGAAGACGTCTGCATCTGCACTGTACGTGTACATTGAACCCTCGTGTTGATGCTCAAACTGTGTTGGAGCATATTTTGCAAGATATTTCCCTAGGTAGTGCCCAAAATTTAGATATCTCGGAGAGGCCAATTTTGGCGTGTTACGACATATTTTAGTTGATTACATCTGCCGCTAAGATATATTATATTGAATTGCGAATGAAATTGTGTGTGTGAAATTGAAATGCACACCGTAAAAAAATTCATTACGATGTGTGCGAAAGGAGACCGTCAGAGCTTGTGGCAGATTTTTCAATGAACTTCTCGAAGAGGTCACCGACCTCTCTGCTAACACTGTTTGAGAGTAGCTGCTGCAGGTAACCAGATCCCACGTCCCCATTCGTGACTGACCACGATGTGGGGAACCGACTTCATTGGTTCTCACAAACCGATCGATTTCAATTTCCCGATCGCATAGAATGTAATAAACGTTAGCGTTACGTAAAACTTTGAACTGAAGGTGCGTTTAAACCAAAAGAGCATTCGCTGTTCTAGCGCCCGTTCTACGAAATCAACCAATCACGTTTTGTGTACCGATCGAATTTCGTAGAGTGGGAGGTTAGAACAGCGAATGCTCTTTTAGTTTGCACGCACCTTCAGATTCGAACTTTCTAAGTTTTAGACTGTTGTTTTATTAGCAATATAATACAGAAGGTGATGTGGTATTATAGATAAGAGCAATGACTTTTCACCAGGGTCGTTGATTTCCATACTGAGACGAATAAAACAAAATCACGCTAAATTACTCCCATTCTCATGTCTGGGGGTCACGGCTAAAACATTCACACTGCCTACTGATATCTTTGACAAAGTCATTCTATTGTTGTTATATTTTACATCAGTCAAAGCTTTTAGTTTATAGTACCATCGCCGCTAACACAATCCAAGCAAGCACCATTTTGTGCACTTTACGTGCATTATCTACGGCGAAGTAGAAAATTTACCTCTTGAATAAAGATTTTACTTTACACAGCTAAACTGGTTATGCAACCACAGGCATGTGCCTGTGCATTGTTTTATAATTATAATCTATATGTTAATAACACGTAACCAACCATGTTACACCATATAACATACGTAGTAGATTACGGGCGATACGAAATCTCTTTCGATACAGATTAACACAAAATAAATGAGAGAAAACTTTCTAAAGTGACAAAACAAAAGTATGCTTTCTATCTTTTTAGTGTCATGTGTAGCAGTATGTAATAATTCGGTCACGGAACACAACTCCCGGCAATGAAATGACAAATATTTCTCAGATAGATGCTTATGCGGGAATTACACTGCGTCGTTCGCGGCATGCAAACAATGTCGGTTGCCTGGCAACCTCGTACTTTGAGTCGGTGAACGACGAAGTGTAATTACCACTTAAATCAAAATCGCTTATCTTGTGTTTTTAAAGTCTCATTAGCATTACTTCGATTACGATTTTAGAATAATCCAACGAAAACCTAGATAGCTGGGACATTTTATTCTATCGAAATGGGCACATTGGTCCGCCTGAGGTCTTGCGTCACTGCTATTGTAATTACATCGCAGATTACGTACTTCCAAGATACGGGCTGTTTACTAACAGATATCCGCGCATAAGATGTGATGCTGATGATTCACACAACACGCAACACGCTATAGTTGTGTACAAAGATGCTTGCTTACCTTGCCGTGTTAATCGGCTTATGAAGTTACCAGGCACACATTCCGATTGCAAGTATGTATTGCTTTTAAGTAAATCTAGCAAAGCGGGAAGGAAGTTTGTTTCAATAGAGGCTCTGTATACAGAAGCCACCGAATAAAAAAAATACAAATAAGTAGATACTTAATAGAAAGGTAATCGTCAATAGTATGAGATTATGTCAGCGATATTTTGGAGACAATTTTAGTTTAGCTTTAGACTAGCTAGCTAAAAGTATCAACGATTTCTTTGATTTATAATAATTATAAATTATAATGGAGCCAAATTCCCTTATAAGCACTACAATTTGTCATTTAGACAATATTTTGCTTTAGAATTTTATTTTTTGCTTTATTTTTTGCTTATAAACTTAATTCATATGTCTAGAATTGCCTATAATTCTAAAAGACTAAACATGTGCCGTAAACGTAGCGTGTCTGGAAACTCATACTCTTACCAAAAGTTCACTACTACATCTTTAGGTGCGGTTAAACTAAAAGAGCATTCGCTGTTCTAACCTCCCACTATACGAAATTCGATCTGTACACAAAACGTGATTGGTTGAATTCTTAGAACGGGCGCTAGAACAGCGAATGCTCTTTTAGTTTGAACGCACCTTTTGCAACTTACTATCTTTGCCACGGCACAATCATGGTAGCGGTATCGAACCCATGGAAGTGCACGCAAAAAGCTGTTTAGTTGCGTTTTTCATACGTCGCCGGAATAGAATGGCAGCTGCATATTTTTGGAAAGTAACGTTAGCACGTGAGAATGTTCCCATATGCAAGGCGAGACGTGTAAATAATGACAATAACCTTTATGTTCCGTTGCTGCCGATACCGACAAACAACTTAAATTGCAGACTGAGTGGTGTTTGTGTTGTCTTTAATTGCTCTGGCGTAGGCTAGTTGAGTCTTCGGGCTATGTAGTGTATGTATAATGACATTAATGACCAAATAAAAAAATCGACTTCAACCGATTTCACTAAGATCCCATTATCATACTCCGACTTGACCATCTCGGTTTGTTTTAAAGTCGGTTAAAAAATAATTGGAATCATAATATTGGATTACGCATTTTCCTAGACATAAAACCAAGTCAGATTGTTCACACCACACAAGCGCAATTAAGAATAAAAAAATTAAGAATCAAAATCATTTGAGATGTAGATATAAAGAAATACTGATACTGTATATCTATGTATATATAAAATGTGGCAAAATAGTTGTAAATAAATTTGTATTGTAATATAATTGGTCACAAATAGTTAAAGCTGTGGCCTATACCACAAAACTTTACAAGCGTACAATTCTACAAAATTGACAACTTTTTGTATAGAATTGTACGCTTGTAAAGTTTTGTTTATACAGGGTGGTCCAAACCTTGACGTCAAAAAATTTTTTTTAGATTCCTCACGTCATGGGCTATCAGAATATACCCCATGTATGTTAGCCGATTTTTTGTAGTTTTCGAGTTATGAATTTTTGAAATTTTTTTTCTTTGAGAAATTCTGGAGTGAAGAATTTTTTTTACAAAAAAAACTATTGGGTTTTTTTAATAGTTTATTTTTGTAAAAGTATTACTACAAATAAAGCATTTACTGACAAAAAAATTAACGTCCTCACTTTGACACAAGTAGGATAAAAAAATACCAAATTCAAAATTTTACGTTAAAAACTCATCAAAATAGCATTAAAGTACGTAAATAAAAAAAATAAAACATATCCCAAGGATTTTTGGTATTCTAAGGCCTGCCTTAGACCTTAAGCCTTCGTAAAAGCAAGAAAAAAGTGATACTTAATGATGAGGATTTTTCGGAGTAGTCGGTTAAATAAACTTAAAAAAAGCTTCAAAAATTTTTATTTAAAAATAAAGTAAAATTTCGTCTGTTTTGTTGTTCTTATCAATAAACAAAGACAGAAAATACCACGAAAACTCAATTTGTGTAGTTATTATACGAAATTTTACTTTATTTTTAAATTAAAAATTTAGAAGGTTTTTTTAAGTTTATTTGACCGACTACTCCGAAAAATCCTCATTATCAAGTATCACTTTTTTTTTGCTTTTACGAAGGCTTAAGGTCTAGGGCAGGCTTTAGAATACCAAAAATCCTTGGGATAAGTTTTATTTTTTTTATTTACGTTAATTAATGCTATTTTGATGCGTTTTTAACGTAAAATTTTGAATTTGGTATTTTTTTATCCTACTTGTATCAAAGTAATGACGTTAATTTTTTTGTCAGTAAATGCTTTATTTGTAGTAATACTTTTACAAAAATAAACTATTAAAAAAACCCAATAGTTTTTTTTTATAAAAAAATTTCAAAAATTCATAACTCGAAAACTACAAAAAATCGGCTAATATACATGGGGTATATTCTGATAGCCCATGACGTGAGAAATCTAAAAAAAAATTTTCAATAGGGGCCTGAAGTATGCAAATTTCTGTATATTTGAGTATGTTTACTTCCGTTGTTTAATTATAACTGTTTTATCCATGTATTAGTAAACAAGTAATAGGTACACAACCTTGTAGAAAGAATCCTTCCGACGTTCTCACATTATTAAAGAACCGACGGACATAGTTGTCGATGGTGCGTTGTTTTTTGCCAGCGACTCGGCATTTATCATTGAAAAAGTAAACGTGCGACCTGTTTGCATTGAAATTTTTTATACATCATTCTTAGTCAACTCATCGTGAACTATCAGACTGATCAGTGTCCATTGAATTAAATTATTGTGACTATTATATGCTCAACTTCTCAAGTGCTAGTGAGCTACTAGATAGGTAGCTTTATGTTATGATAAATTAATTATACTTTAATTCTTGTGCATTAAATTTTATTGCTGTTTTGTGCGTACTCTCATGCGACACAGGGCTTTGAGAAGAATAAATAAATAGATAAAATAATACTATCTGAATAATAAAATGCAGCTCTTGGTCTCTAGTGTCTCTATTCTAGCATCTTGAAAATACACGATGATTCTTAATCCGTGATCAGGAGTAGAAAAACATTAAAATTTAGCCAAAATTAAACTTATTCGGCGAGGTCTCAAGTTATTTCTTCACTGTTTAATTAATTAAAAGTGAAAACCTAATTAAAACAAATTATCACTTAATACATGGTCATCCTACAGTATAAAGTTTAACTACGATACGTCAAGTGCCATCAGTATGGCGGGAAACGGGAATTTGACGGATCTTATGTCAATAAAGACTTCTATCTACTCATTATCTTATCAGTGCAACACTGATAACGACGAACATAATTGATAGGAGATTATGTTAACGTGCATTACCTAAACATGGCAAAATCTTGAGCAAGTAAAGCAATTTGTTTTCATACAGTACAATTTAATAATTAAATAAAAACAATAAAACTGCATACCTGACCAACTAAAACAAAAATCATTATTTTAAACATAATTTAACAAGTGTTCAAAATATCCACCACACAGATCCGCTTGATTGTTCCTGTGATTGGTTTGATTCACTCGAAATCTTCTTCAGCAAAGAATCTTAAGATTTGTTGATCCAGATCGTCAGGATGATGTTGATGACAGGGTCGTCCGGGTGCTCGAGCATGTTGTGGCACTGTAAACTGTCCGAAGTCGCGAAGATTTTTGGTGCATAATGCGATTTATTAAATTGTGTCCGGGGATCGGAATGTTTGGATGAAGTTTGTGAAATAACTGTTGGGTTCGCCTTGTGCTATTCGTTTGTATTGACAAACGTACAGTCGTACAGTATCGTAACGCTCTATGTTTGAGTATGGATGTGGTGGAGTCATGATTTTTGGTGAATAATTATTATTTTCTCATTCAATATCCATGACTATGACTTTGTTTATTATGCGTATGACAAAAGTGATTGACAATGTCATGGCCAAAGTTTACTCATAACTTGACAATTGCTAATAACTTTGTAAAGAGATTACAATACAACCTCATTCAAACCGATATGGTAAGTACAGTGACAAGGATTTTAGGATAAAATTTAATTCAAAATTAAAACTTGACTAAAAAATGTATAAATTTGTTTTCACGTAATTACTACTTTAACGTAATCCCCATCAATTACTGAGCTAGAAAAAATGATTCCTGATCACGGATTAAGAATCATCGTGTATACTTAGAGCGGTGTTCAAATATAATGTGCTTTGGCATTTGCATATTTATGCTTGGCCATTTCGATCTCTGAAGACTACGAATATCTGACGAAAATTTGAATTTTTTCTTCAGATACTTATACTTAATATTTATGAATAAAATTGCTGTTATAATAATCTCCACAGACTAGTTCTCGATCTACTTCCCTTATAAGGACGGAGGTTAAGCAACGAGGTCTCGATGTTACGTTCGTCGATATTTTGCGAAATCATTTGTCCGTAAAATATCACTCATTCATTTCATTGAATGGAATTTCGGCCGATACCTATTAAATAACATGTAGTATTAGCATTACTTCTAGTTCTATATATATATTTAATATCTATCTCGACACATCGAATACAAAACATAAGTCCGTTTATACAAATTCTCATTTTATATAAACATAATATTAGCATTCTAAACTAAAGCAAGTTCATGAGTAATCACTATGGTTTACTGGACGTCATGCGTCATATACATATGCATATGTTTTATCCAGGGAACACCTTCAGGGGTAGATCTAAAGGTTTATCACAGACAGAACTCTTTGAATGATGTCTTCCTTGTTGCTCTAGTGAGTTGCATAATATTATTTATTTTTAACGCTTTTAAGTGTTTTAATAGGAAACCTTCGAATCATGATAAGGAAATTAGGTTTGGTGCAACAGTCACGCTTCAAAGAATTTCCATGTCGACGTTTCAACATAAAATAGCACCTACATATTGCATAGGTACAGATATTTTTTTGATTTCTGTGGATATAAACGTTTACTTTCCAAATTATAGGCATGGAAAAATCTGCTAGACGTGAATAGAAGTGATCCCATAACGTAAAATATTTATTTTCTACTATAAAGATAAAAACACTTAAAAATATAATGGTTATTCATAAGACAACTATAGGGCCGATCAACTTTAAATTGCAAATTAATGTAGGTATGTGTTATTGTTTGAACCGCAAAGAACAAAGTTAGGGTACCTAAACTACCTAACTAAAATAGGTTTCAAAAAACATAATAATTACATTAATGACTAACGACTTTGGCAGTTTACTTTATCACTTGAAATTGAATAACTCATCAATATGTAACACGTAGTACAAGGGTCGCCGATAAAGATAATGAGTCATTAGGCAAGGAGTTTCCTCTGACTAAGCCGCGGATTTGCGTGTGCCGCAACCGAACCGGTTTCCGAATCGACCCACTATAGTTCACAGCGTCGTTTCGTCTGAGGTTTAAACTAAATTCATAATCATTTATTAGAATTTCGTACCAAAAAGGTACATAACCGCCAAAAAAAACACTCCGACTTCAACAAATTTCTCCAAGATCCCATCATCAGGGTTTGTTTTGAAGACGTTTAAAAAAATAATTATCGAAATCGATTGTTATTCAATTTGTCGTGCACATTGCTTAATGCTAATTTATGACATATATGGTTTTCTCATGGATACCATGGTCA
>JALPQI010008755.1:0-44967 GCA_025490895.1 Thaumatotibia leucotreta
CTTTTGTAACGTGTAATAATATTAAATTATCCGTTTATTTTAGAACTGCAGTTTACACATATAGTAGGTTGTAAAAGCCAATGAATGACTGTATGGTATTGGTTTTTGTCCAGCATAACAAGGTCTTGAGTCTTATCTACTTAAGATAACGTGGACTGTAGTTTTATTTATTTTCTCTGTGCATGGGTCTCCTCGTATGTATAAAATTAAAAGATTTCCTTAGTACAATTGAGCCCATTTAGGAAAAGGTGCCTATGTGTCACTTACATGTGGGTGGAGTTTGCTTGTAAATATATTTTACAAAATATCTATTTAAGTCTTCATTATTATTTATTCATTATTCTTACTGCTTAGCATGTAGGGAATGCAAAACCGGTTATGGTTTGTATTAAATAATGCTCATATAAATATAAGCTGTTTTATATTCTCTAATGGTAAGCAACAAAACAGGCGTTTACTAGAAAAGCTCACAAATGTTTAAGTTCTGCATACGTGGGAGTACTACATTTTTCTCTTCATATAGATTGTATTGCATTTATAAAACCTAGTAGGTAGTTGAATTGAAATCAGATAAATTCAATTACTTATCGATAATCGTACATCACTATTATCAATACATAACGCTGTAAGCGTTAGTCATAATCCGGTGAGCTAAACAGATTTATTGTAGTTAACTCGCAATAACAAACATATCAATATGTTTGTAAACAATAGTGGTAAACGTGGTAAAATAGTAGGCCTTATTGTGACCGCTAGCTTGAGTTGAACGATGCATTTTTGGTTTAAATTTTATCCCGTGTTTACACAACACTATTTAATATTCCATTTTGAGCATGACTTTTCTTCTAAAATGTCGTATTGGCTTCCGTGTTTCTTTTGACATTGCTGCCTTTTAGGGTGCCATATTTACACATTGATGGGAAATTTATATTACGCTATAGAACACAGTTATAGCCCAATCCCTCTCATATACGAGAGGCCATGCCCAGCAGTGGGACGTAAATATGCTGAAATATTATTTTTTAGGACACGGTTATCCCCTTTCTGGGGTTATTCCCAAGTGCCAACCCAGGTATACCGGGTTATAAAATATTAGGGCGGGAAATTGAAACGGGAGTTTATTTGGCTGCTCAAAGTTTCAGTGTAGGTATTAGGGCTACCGGTATCCGTGTTACCCGCAGACACGTGTACACGAATCCTTAGCACCGGCGGTACTAAGAACCCGAACGACACGAAACGCCAAGAAACGTTTCCAACTTAGAAACGTTTCCAAGCGCGGGTCCGCGGATCTACTTAGAAACTTTTCCAAGCTTGAGTCTTGCGGATCCATTACAATTGAATATTCGAAAAACCTATGTTTTTATTAGTAAAAAGTCTGAAACAAAAAAATACCTACCGAAAAATTCGCAGTTTTTTACGAATTACGCAGCAAGAAATTTTCTTTGTTGCAGGTTAAATGCGGTTCAATACTTTGTTCAAATATAAAATCGTACCTATATTTTAGATAGCCACTGCCACTACACATTGAGGGCGGATCAGACACAGGTACTCGGGTATCCGTGTCTTAATTACACGGTTCCTAATTAAACGTTTCCAACGGGTAAGAAACCCGTTTCCCGGTAGCAAAGAAACGGGTACACGGAAACGGGTACACGAAACCCGGACACGACCGAGAGCCCTAGTAGGTATTGCTTGTTTTTATTATAATCGTCAAATTTAAAACGAAACATTTTTAAGATTATTAGGTATGAAATGTATAATAATAAGGCTAACGGCTGTATAAGTGCAACGACTGTGAGAGGTAACGGACAAATAAGTGCCCAAAAACTAATTTAATTTTCATAAGGCTTAACGATACCTAAATATTATTACATTGGTAGCAAACTGTGTGCATTTAGTTAAAACAAATACAAACTTAAACTTGATGGTGGGTCGTTTAGGCCACACCACCCAACATTTTAACGGGTTCACTGTATGTGACTATATTATAATGATATTAATATCATAATATGGTATTGGTTTGCTTCACCAGGTCATCGGTCTACCTTGTGGGGGGCCTACCCACGCTACGCCTTCCGGTAGGTCGCAGGAGTCCGCTGGATGCGGGTGGCGCAGGACCGGTCATTGTGTCAATCTTTGGGGAAGGCCTATGTTCAGCAGTGGACGTCTTTCGGCTGATATGATGATGATGATGACGATTGGTTTGCTACCTATAATAACCAGGCTAGCCAGATATATGAATGATTAATAGTAATATTATACTAGGAATACAACACTACACTTTTCATATTCACAACATATTTATTTCATTAAATTTGTTCTAGCTTTTTTCTCAAAAATATACAGTTGTTTGTTATGACATGTTTATGCTTTTACTGCGGCAAAATATTGAATCAAGTTATATGTCGACGTCTGACTAGGACGTCTGGGCCGCGAAAAATGGGGCGAATATAAAACAGAGTGGAACAATCCGGCTAAATGTTACAGTGGCATTTTGTGGCCGCGGCAATTATTTCTGCTTCGTATAAGTCGTTATTCTTGCATTATTTTTCCAAGCTTTTATTTAGAATCACCTCTCCCGGTTGCTGCCTGAAGTGGTAATCACTCGTCATACTCGTATTGTAAAGTTAATTTGATTGACTTCCTTTCCATGTGCTGAAATGTATACCATACATACATATCACCAAATTCATCTTTATAAGTGGTAGCATTTGTATAAACTACATCTTAAATAGATAGATATTTAGTTGTATATAGTTGACTAACTGTCGTAATGAACAGAACAATGACAGACACTCAAATGTATAAAACTATTTCTCAATCAAACCATTTACTATAGAAGTAATTCACCTGTTACTTGTGCGGACAGATGATGCACACAAGATGGCTATCTTCAATATTTTCATTATGAATAAAGCATTGACGAATCTTTAGATGGGTGCGAGTACGGTCAAAGGCATAAAAAATTTGTTAAGTATATACTTTTTCACCTTATACCATTGATATAAGTTGAAAACGTGAAAAATCTACTCTTGACTGTACACAGTTCTGCGAGTATCTACCTAATCTACATTTATATATTTTCACCTGAGTCATTTCAATAATAACTCTCTCTTTAAACTATCTGAATCACCCGAAGCGTTATCGAGTGCTATTCGTATCTTGAATTCCTCAATGATGCTTATTTCTATCTATCTCAAGGAATCATCTGAAACGAATGTTGCGTTAAAAACCATAAAATAAGTAGCTATTAACTAGAATAAAGATTTTTTTTATACAGACTTACAAGTAGATATGAGTATGTATACAGGGTGTAAGTCTAATACGGGCGAAGCTCTTAACGGGTGTTAGTTTACGACATAATAAGTACATTCAAATAACTTTTACTTAAAATAAGAGCAACAAAATATTCCATACAAAATAATTCGGCGCGCAATGTAGAGCAACATACGCGAGTTAAACACTCGTTGACAGCTAATTTCAAAAACAGATGAACAATAACAAAGGTTCGTACCTACATTGCTGCTCCGATACTCTTAATAAAATTCTGAGGCGTCATAATTAAGAATAACTTTAAAAATGCCTTGTAATCCATGATTACACTAATGAATCCCATACCTGGTTTAATTAATCGCCCGTATTAGATTTACACACTGTATACTTGAGGCGGGTTCGGCGATTTGTCATGTCATAGTGACAGAATTAGATTTATGGCCATTTTTCCTTTGCCGCTCTATTCTCTATTGTTTTTATTGTTCATTAATAGCTTCATGTTGGGTAACTTGAAATTGTTTTTGTTTTCTGTTAAATAACTTTTTAACCTTTGCTGTTCGTATATAGACGATTTCGCATTTTGTGCCAACGGATAAAACGAAAACCAATGATAAAATACCTTTCTCAGAGTTGTTCATAAAGTTTGGTAGGCTTAAAATGAACCAATACGAATACCTACATAGGGCTTGTCCATTAATTACGTCATACTGTATATTGGTCAAGAAAAAAATCACCAATTATCATAGGATAGGAATGTAGAATTGAATCAAACTAATATTCTAACTAAAGGTAGTTAAGCTTAGTTAGGATAGTTTGATTGATCATGACGAAAAGTAATAAATAGAATTGCTTGACATTAATATCAATAACGCTTTTTGTAGACATTTGGTTCCATTGCTATTTTCTTAGGATCTGACATCTATTTACTTATTTATACATATATTGGTAATATTTGTGCGCGTTTTAGTAATAATCAGGGCTCGGAGTTGTCATCGCACGGTAAGACTAATAGCAAGCTATGGAGTCGACATTCGCCATAAATTTAAAATATTATACATACTCATACTCATTATTTCGTTTATCTTAAAATGCCTTTATAGCGGTCGTGCATAAGTTATTACGTAATTTAATACCCAATAAAATTATATATATTTTTTTCTACATTAGATTACAATTTTATGACTTGAATATTTCAACATTTACAATTATACAAACTATGCTGAAAATGATCTATAAAGGAATACTGACCGCTAATAAAATTGATTAGCTAGTATATTTGCTGGCAGTCATAACGTATCAGTGTCAATCAGTGGCTGCATTTTATTATGCAAATCATTACGAAAAAATTACAAATATTATTTCGTCATTGAACAGTAGAGATGCCATCGCAATTTTAAACGCCCAAAATGTACTATTAAACGGTACCTAATATGCAAAACGAGCTAAGTTATATAAAAGATAACTTTGAACTCATTGTTGATTCAATTACAAAATTGCATTGTACCTACTACTACACCTATTAAGCAAAGTTTTCAAATATTAGATAATTAGACGAATTAAGACAATTTTTAACAATTTTCGGTTACAGTTAAAAATAAATTGGAAAGTGTTCTCAATAGAAATCCGGACTTCATCAACTTAAGGCACATGGCAAGTACTGAACAATTTGAGCGAGTTCTAGAATATGGTACGCTAACTTCCGTTGACGTAAAACGATATTTTTCAAGTCACAAGTGGGTTTTCAACCAATATAGAACCAGTTTCACCCCAGAAAATATGGACAAAGTTGCCATTATTTACTCGTTTTACAATTGTTATTTTGAAATAGTTAATGATTGTTATTAATGATTGTTATTTAGATTTAGATTAGTTGATGGTTTCTCTTGTCATACTTAGTTAAGAATTAATGTTGCTATACCCTCTCAGGGTTCATGTTGATACTGTACTTAGCTTTTAGCTATATATAAGCACCATATGTACCACACATCAAACGCAATAAAACATTTGAATTTGAAATGGACCATACACTTGCCGTACCTTGTCAAGATTTTGAAGCACTTATTCCGGTATCTACAAGCTCTATGGATATTGGAAACTAGGAGAACATTACGAAAATAATGTTTCATTTATTATTTTCTTTATTTACAATTGAATTTATTTCTATTCAAATGATTTATTTTATTTGTAGTTTAATTTCGTTCTTAATTAAATGAATGAGTATGAGTATGAATTTAGATAATAATTGAATTTTAATATGGAAAATTATTATTTATCATACACCACCGCTATAAAGGCATATAAAGATAAATTTATTAAATGAGTATGAGTATGAAAAAAATCATAGATTTATGGCAAATGTCGACTCCATAGCTTGCTATTAGTCTTACCGTGCGATGACAACTCCGAGCCCTGGTAATAATGTCCCACTTTGTCGCTTTCATAAGGACGGAATTGGTTTGTACCTGTCCTTTATAGTGTAAAACCACCCAACTATAGTCCAATACTGCAACTATGGTCCACAATTTCAGTTCCTAATATAAGCATCAGTACCAATATTCTTTTTGGCTTTATCCTTTTTTTTATTATTAATGAGGAGTTTTTGCCTATTAGACTAGCGGCCCATGCTGAAAAAAATATGGGTCATTTGAACCACCAGGTGACCTATCTAGAACGATATAAGAGCACAAAATAATAAGATTCAGCACTATGCCGTCACTTGTAAGCTGTCCAACTGACTCCTGGTGAGAATTTAAAAGTACAGGTAGAGTGAGTACATTTTGGTCATATATTTTTGTACGGCATTCTTACCACCGATAGATCCATGAAAAATAATAAGAAAACGCACAGTGCCGTACAAAAATTGTGCGCCACAAAGTATGATTTTTTTTTTATTTTTCGACAATCACCAGGGTAAATTTGGCCATTTGATTTTGTACGGCATCTGTGTCATACTATTTCAATACTGCTTCTAATCCATTATTCCGCAACGCCGTACAAAAATCATGCGACAAGGGGAAAAAATCGAGGGTTGAAATCCCCTCTCTTTCCGTAGTCCAGGGGGGTGATTTGAAAAAGTACGGCTTCGGTTCCAAAACATTATCTAGCACTCAAAAGTACTATTAAAAATAATGCCGTCAAAAAATGATAGTCCATTTGAATGTATATCAATAATTATCTTCATTTCATTGTATCCTGGATTTTTACAGCTGTAAAATCATTTGATCCTGTACGGCGACTTCTTTTTTAACATGATGTTGTAAAATACAATCGTTACATAGTATTGCCGTTCAAAATAAACCGTTCTAAAAAGAATTAAAGAGAAATACAAAAGCTGAAATTTTTAAAATTAATGTAAAAGTATAAATATCATAGATTAATGAAATATAGCAGTTTATTACATTTTATCCCTTGTTTTAAATAACATTAACATAGATAAATTAGGAAAACATAATGCTGTACATTTTTATGCAGACCATATATTTTAGGCTGATGAAAGTCACGCTACAATTTTAAGGGTACTTTATGGCCATCTGATGCAGTGCGGTATTAACATATTTTTGAAGAGAACAATTGATAATATGATAAAATCACTATAACGTCTAGCAGAATTGAAACGTTGTGTATATTATGTCCAAGAATTGAAAATGAAAAATCCCAGTATCAACAGTTATGTATACTTTTTGGTTTAATATATACTTCAAACGTTATTGATACAAACATATAATATATAATTGATTTGTTTCATTGTAATGATGTCAATAAATAAAACAATCATTTTTTAGAAAAAATCTATTTATTTTATGATAATAATATTTTTTTTTAAGAAATTAGATAAATTTATTTAGTATCGGAATCAGTTACCCAGTTGTTATCGGAATCAACGTCTTCATCGACGTCCGAATTAACTTATCTATTATTTTCTGGAACATAAATATGTATTTGTCAAAATCCAAGTCTTACGTACAAATTTAAGATATAAAGATTTATTTACCTATGGTGTCATCACTTTTATAGTTTCTAACTAGGAACCTAGAATCAAGAAAAGACTATGACTAAATGCCGTATAAAAAAAAATCACCTTACATTTCGTACAGTTTTTTTTCCCTTTGGACCAACGAAAATATACGGCATGTAAAAAAATATTATCTATGCATAAAATACTTTCAAAATAAATTTATTTCATGTTGTGTCAAATCACCCCCTGGAACATGGTAAGAGAAGGGATTGCAACCCTCGATTTTTTCCCCTTGTCACATGATTTTTGTACGGCGTTGCGGAATAATGGATTAGAAGCAGTATTGAAATAATATGACATAGATGCCGTACAAAATCAAATGACCAAATTTACGCTGTTGATTGTCGGAAAAACAAAATCAGACTTTGTGGCGCACAATTTTTGTACGGCACTGTGCGTTTTCTTATTATTTTTCATGGATCTATCGGTGGTAAGAATGCCGTACAAAAATATATGACCAAAATGTACTCACTCTACCTGTACTTTCAAATTCTCACCAGGAGTCAGTTGGACAGCTTACAAGTGACGGCATAGTGCTGAATCTTATTATTTTATGCTCTTATATCGTTCTAGATAGGTCACCTGGTGGTTCAAATGACCCATGTTTTTTTCAGCATGGGCCGCTAGTCTATATGAATAGCACGATTAATATAACAATCACACCTAATGGAAGATATTCGATTAAGTTTTGGACCATTGTTGGGAGCGTTTGGATTGGACTATACGTAGGATGCCCTGAAAATTTCGGGAATTTAATACTTAGGAACGTATATTTGACATGTGTTATACCTCTTTCTTACAAGCATAGTCTCATTATTCGAAAACACTGGCCACTTAGAAAAAAAAAACAATGTCCGATTTTCAATTGTTTTTTAAAGTCGTTGAGTCGCTGGTGAAAATGGAGCTGTCCCGCGAAAGTTTTAGAGCAATGATTTATTATGACTTTAAAAGTGGATTAACACAACAACAATGTGGAGACCGATTAACTATTGCTTTTAGTAGTGAAGCACCTTCAAAGACGACCATATACAGGTGGTATTCGGAATTCCAACGTGGCCGTGTGTCTCTTGCGGATGACGTACGTGAGGGTCGACCGAAAACGGCCGTTACCGATCAAAACATCGATGTTGTTCGCCAACTGATAAAGGAAGATAGGCATGTTACATATCGGGAGATTCAGGAGACTTTAGGCATTGGAATGGGTCAGGTACAAGTTATTTTACAACAAGAGTTGGGCGTGCGGAAGTTATTTTCCCGGTGGATTCCTCACTTGTTATCTGACGACCAGAAAACGGTACGTGTCAATTGGTGCCGCAAAACTTTAAAAAGATTTAATGGAGGAAGCTCAAATGCCGTTTTTAGTATTGTGTCAGGTGACGAATCATGGATTTACGCATATGAGCCTGAATCGAAAAACCAATCTCGAGTTTGGGTTTACGAAGACGAACCGAAGCCGACAAAAGTTGTTCGTTCTCGCAGCACGATCAAAAAAATGGTAGCCACGTTTGTCTCCAAATCGGGTCACGTGGCGACTATCGCTCTTGAAGATCGAAGAACTGCCAATGCCGATTGGTATATAGGCGTTTGTTTACCGATTGTTTTTGCTGAACTGCGAAAAACTAACCCTAACCGCCGTATTATACTACACCATGATAATGCCAGCCCTCACACCGCTCAGAAAACAGACGACTATCTGAAGGGCGAAAACGTCGAATTACTGGACCATCCTCCGTACAGCCCCGACCTAAGTCCCAACGATTTTTTTACTTTCCCGAAAATAAAGAATCGGTTGCGTGGTCAGCGTTTTCAGACCGCGGAAGAAGCAGTCGACGCTTACAAAATGGCCATTTTGTCAACCCCCACTTCAGACTTCAATAACTGTTTTAAAAACTGGTTTCAGAGAATGAAAAAGTGTATTAAACACAAAGGAGAATACTTTGAAAAACAATAAAAGTACTTTTATTTCATTAAAATGCGTATTTTTTCCGATTCCCGAAACTTTCAGGGCAACCTACGTAGTTAGGAGGGTTTACGGTAATGAAATGTCTAAGAGCCCTTATGGCATGCAACAAAGTGGAACATTTTTTTACTAAACATCTCTCATTATTGAAACCAAATGAACTGAAATTGTTTTTTTGTTTGTTACAGGTATAGCACTACGTCCGTTCGGTTTATCATTTATATATCTACTCCTATACTTAATAGCACCTTTAACGCAAGTGCCATCAACACAAACGTTTTCAGGTAAGCGACTTAATTATTATCATAACTATCACACACGTGATATAAATGGTGCATACAACGAGAAAGTCGTTCTTTGTCGGGAACGTGACGTCTATGACAGCTACCTTATAAATATATGGAAAATGCGAGTATTATCTATTAATACAAACATCAAGTTATAAATTTAGATACATCAAAAATGGTATTCCTAAATTTCTTAAAAGTATGCCATGAACAGCGTCACGTACCTGACATTCTCATGGAATACTCCAAGATCTTGTCTGATGTGCTGAAATACCGAATGAGCAAAACGAGCTTTTACACAAGGAGTTAATATCGTATAAATATTAAATATTTTATTTTAGCGAGTGTTTAAACTGAAGTAATTGCCTGGTGTAAATATTGTTTATGTTTAGGATAAATCTTCCTTGCGAATATCAACTTGAATTAACTGTTATACATATAACAGTGATCCTTATCTGTCAATATGACGGTGGGTTTAGTTGGCACGAGACAACATTTTAACTATGGATGTTTATGAATTGGGGGGTTATACTTTTAAATAGCTAGCTTCTAATCTGAACTTAAGATTATTTATAGCCATCTAATAGCATCAAGACCTGAGAAAAGATTCAACGATTTCAATTAGCTTTCTTCCCAATTGACGCAATATGTGCTATAACTGCGAGTATGCATGTATATTTTATGCATTTTTTTTTCAGGATGGCCGGGCAAGTTTCTTTGTTTAACCGGTACGGTTTCAGTTCTACTTCTACTTGTACACGCGGCATGGCATATAGTCCTGGCCTCGTTCCCGCCCTACGGGTCCCTTCTACTAGAAAACGGTCTCATAGAAAAAATCGGCCGCAATTTGGGCCTTGTATCGTATGATTTCATAGATCCAACCATGGCAATACATTATATGGCGCCAGAGGTATGCATACATTTTACTATTTACCCTTTGATTATCTGTAAGCACACAGGTGCTCAGAAAATATGTTATATTTTAATAAGAGGACGAAGCAGTATTGTCTGAACAAAATTCCTTCCAGAAAATAATGTTGATTTCTCATAATGTGGACTTCTCAAAATGTTGAATTCTCAAAATGTTGAACCTCTAAATGTTGAATTTGCATAATATTCAATCTCAATATATGTATAGTGCCTTCCTTCTTTCTATAAGTCTCGAGATTATGATAGACTTATACCATTTCATTGGCCTTTTTTTGATCCTTATATTTTGCCTTAGATAATATATAAGTTACGAAATGTGAAGATTTTATTCCACTTGTAATTATGATTAATTTTTTTTACAGTTATTAATGTGTTTTGTTTCTACACTGGTATTCGGACTGGTGAAAAAGTTGCTGGCAGGGCCACACGAATCAGAAAAAATGCCAGATTCGAAACATCAGAATTATCCACTACTCACAAGTGTCGGTATGAATGATTTATTTTAACTTTTTCTTATACTGTAGTAAAAAGACTTACTGCAATTTGACTGCCGTGTTTTTGTTTGGCATCTTTGGTACAGTCAAGTGCAAAAAGAAGTATCGAAAGAATCCGCTCATAAATATGTTACGACGTTCTTATTACACAGAATTAGAGTGCACTGGGACATATTTTTGAACATTTTTATATACACCTTATTTTGTCTTTGACTGTACAGACAATTCGAACATAAACAAAAGATGCAGAAGCAACACAGCCCCTTTGGCCTTCATCAATTTTCATTATAAATTGATGGGAAAGTGTCCCGAGTGCCCTGAAGAGAGCAACACGCACACAAGTCATAAAGGGAGGACGCACGTATCGATAACGAAAGTGCTCTTAGAAGTGAAAAAAAAATATTGCGTTTGTCTTTTGTTTTTTTTTGGTCTGCCTTGCACCTATTTTCCAAGATTATTTTTCCAGGCAAATACCTCTGTCTGTTCCTGATAATGTTCTCCGGGATCATGCAGCCCAGCGTGACATCAGGCATATATTTCCTGGTGTTCATGGGCGCGGCCACGGCGTGGTCGCTGGGGCAGCCGCTGGAGCGCGGTCTTGCCGTGGTGGGCCGTTGCCTGATGGCAATCATGGCGGTCCATATAGTGGTACTGGTGGCTTACCAGTGCACGTGGGCTCTGGAGTTTTACCCTCCTGATATGAATTTTGCTAGGTAAACTTACATACAATCCGACGCTGGAAAGGCAGAATGGTATCACAAAGAGCTTTATCGCTTGGCCTATTTGGCTTTCCGGCGTCGTAAGTTGATTACAATAATTAACTTTCCTACAAGAAGTTTATGAACTAGTGCTGATAAAGGCTTTATTTAATTATATTTACTCTTCTTGTTGATTGCAGATTCAGCTCTCGAATTTCATGTAAAATATTCGAAAGTACTTTGTGATTATTCAGATTCATTCCGTTTAACAGTTCAAATTGCTTTTATGATATTACTATTTGGCTTAAGTAAATGATTTAATTTCAGATATTTCGGTCTCTCACAGTTAGTAAATCTAACCGAGACCAGTCCCTCTAGTTTTTCCTACGAAACGTCAAGCAAGTACTCGTGGGCAACAATGGCTAGCCCACTAGTTATTCTCTTCACTTACTACGCGCTAGGAATAGAGACTCGAGAGCTATTCAAACCAAAGGTATGTGTGCACGTTAATTCATTAATTTAAAAAATGAATGATGTTTTCAGTTTTTTATCGACTAACCTGGTTATTAACAGAATGCTTGTCAAGTGATAATCGTACCTATAGTAGAACGTGCCTCAAAACTTAGTCTGCCTGTTCACGCCAGGATTTAGACTCGACTCACTTCGGATGGGAATTGATATTATTGGGATATGTGTATAGTTTCAATAGTTTGTTGACTCTTTTGGCACAGAGTGTCGTGTAATTTTAGAGCAAGATAACGACGATAACTTTCGACTGCTCGATTCGTCACGACATATTGATTGAATCACAATGACTAGCTAATGGAGGAGAGTTGACTATATTTGGTAATCAACAACAGGCTGAAGAAGTTGGTTTAAAGTCTCATGAATCGTCAATTTGTCCATCAAATCGAGCGCTCTTAAGCTGGCTCCACCTAGACATTATGCCTCGACAAGAGTATTTATGTTAGTAGTTATTGCCTGGATCAGCTTTATAATTTCGACCGTCTGTGCCCAAAGAGTTTGGTGCAAGTATCGTTACATGATTCAAGGATTTTATTTATCTTGTACGCTGTCAAATGGATGTAGGGGAAAAAAAAGAGTGCCCTGACCGGAGTAGAGGCGGGCAAGCTGAATGGCTCGCTTGTGCGGGGAGTGTCGTTCCACCGCGGTGGCTCCCTGAACCCTAAGGAAAAGTGGATGAACGCTACTAAAACCGTCCGAGTAAGCGCACGAGTGCGACACGCTTCCACTGTACAGCGCTGTACATATGACGCTAGCATTTTCGATACAATAGATGGCTGAAATAATAGACGAGCTAAAGAATACGTATTTCCAAAATATTACGTCATTAGATGACGACTTTACTAATACAGTCCTTCTGCAATCGTTAGTTGCAAATTAGTCAAATTTCCTTTCACCAAAACTAATAAAAGTTTAACTTTTAGCTCCAACAGATCGCCCACAGTACCACTTCAATGCGACGTGTAAGGACCATCTACTTAGTGTAACTGTTTAGTCCTATAACGCGTCTATTAATTTAGTTGTCTGTATCATTAGTTAAATATTCGTAGGTAGATATAGAATTAGTCACAATATGTTTGCACATGTAGAATATCACCGTAGCATTGAGCATGCTGTAAAGGCTGTAATATAGTTTTTGTAATACTCGTTGATAAGTCTCCTAACCTAACTAATAATACTCTGGACTTGAGCATGAACGCTTCTTAACACGAATTGGGCAATCGACATTTGACACTTTGATTTCTGTTTCTTCTTAAACCGTTTGACTGATTTGTTCACTTTTTTGCAATTTGCTTTCATTCTTTTATAGGTTGCATATTCCTACATAGATTCTGATACACCTCGTGGCAGTCCCAGTGAGAACACTCCTGTAGGTATCATTTTATTTACTATTTTGGGGATTTGAATGTTGTAAACAACAAAGAGTTCATGAGACAACTCTTGCATCAAAATTTATAGCCACATATACAAACAAAGACCTCAGCGTATTCGAATATGTTTAAAACAGTAACTGGAGTGTAAGCTTACTAAATTAATTTTGTAGCTACACTGCTTTCATTTGATTAAATACAAAATCAGCGTAATATAAAAAAATTGAAAATTATTTCAACATAACTAATTTTCAATTCGTTTGATCACATGTAAACTTTGGCTTTCTATTCGGCGGTGCGTAGCATGGCTTTTCTATCAAAATAAAACAGGAAATATTTTTCGTTTATATATATATAATATATTTTTTGAAGTCGATCAAACGACTAGCTAGATGGTATAACACCAATTGAATAAATTTGCTTTAATTTTCTTTTCGTAATACGATGAGGTCTTTATGTTCAAACGCTATTGGGACATTAATCTAATCCATTCGATTGATTTCCATGCATTGTAATGCTTGGTCGTATTTCATAATTAACAATGACTTATTATATTTAATGCACATTTAAGTTGATTGTTTGCTTATATTGTTTGTTTGTTCTGTTTGTAGAGGAATTTGTTTGTGTTTGTTGTTTTTGTTATGTATTCATCCTTTCCGTTCGTTTGCAAGTTATCTTGTCCAATGTGAAGGTGGGTATGTATTTCTACCTATTTTTTATTCACCGAAACATCATTTATTTTAAACGAAAACCTTTGACATAATCAATTTAGTAATGATAATAAATTTTCAGAGTTAGGTATTTTCATAAGTACTATTTTATTCATCAGAGGTACAGGAAATATTGCACATACCTAGTTATTAAAAACGTTATCGAGTATGTAAAATGGCATGACTTACATGGTTATTTAATTAGAAATCTTCTTCTTTTTAATGTATTTAAGCAGCAAAGCTGTAATAACTATATAAATCAGCGAAGCCTAAATAAAATGAAATACATCGAACTACAGAAGACATTATGTAAATATCTACAATATTACATTAAGATTTATTTCGCTATTAATTGAAGATTAAATTCACTTGTATATTATTCCAGTTTTGTGATTGTACCGTCAAGTAAAGTCGTGTGTTCTAATAGTACGTTACTGATATAGCTGATCCGCAACATGAGCCCGAGCAAGCGGTGGCCGACCGGGCGCTCGCGATCGTCAATAAGGAGGTTGCAGCAGGACCCAACTGGGTCCGTCATCATTCCTGATGAAGGTATTTTATTAAAGGCAATCCTAGTATTTACAGTATATTTAGCAATCGTTAGAGAAAAAAACCTCTGATCTGAGTGGCTACTAAGCCAGTAACGATCTGCCGTCGGGGCCATCGGAGAGAGATAAATGTTATAGAGTGTGATACAGTTTTGTTTCCGCTAGCTTTTATAACATAAAGCACCCTCATGTTGCCATCTCGAGATTCCAGAATACAACGTGTCCCAAAATAGACACATCGTCTTTGGTATTTGTGTGGAACGAAATATTTTTCTTTTAATAATAATGATGAATTTGATGAATAATAATGATTGGATTTTGTCCATTGATGTCAAATGGATAATACGAGAATTGCACATTATGTTGATTGTATAGTGTGTTTTTTCTGTTACAGAATCCCGTACGGAATATGGCGAGCCAACACTAATGGACGATATATTGGCGGCCATTATTGATTTTTTCCAAGTTGTGATTAGGTAAACAAACGAGAAAACTAAAACGTACTTTTATCTTGGCATCAAGTACCTACTTTTACATTACCTCTCCATGTATTAAATTAGCTAAATCCCTTTAGTTCTTCATTCCTCTTTCAGATCATCGTACATAGCGACCACGATTACAATGATGGCATGGAGCATAATGTACCACTCGTGGCTAGCATTCGTGTTCCTGATGTGGGCGAACATTGTATGGCTGTGCCAGGATCAACGCTCCTTCATGCTCAAGACTAGCCCAGTGCTTGTGTTGTACGCGATGCTACTGCTATTGGCCCAGTACATCTACGGCATGGATCTCACGGAGGCCGAACTGCCGTCGTCCATCTACAATGAAACTGTAAGCCTGCAGATTTTTTTAAAGGAAACCGCAGCTAAAGAAAACTATGAAATATTGGCAGCTTTAAATCATCTTGTGTTCTATACCATATGTAATAATTTTGGTTTGAATAATACTTTCGTCTGAATAGTTTTTAACCGACTTCAAAAAGCTCCTCCTTTTTGAAGTAGGTTCGACTGTTTTTGTTTTAAATATCTCCCAGAATCGGGAACAGATTTAAAATATTTTTTTGTGATCGACCGTGTATAACCCCGAGATGGTCCCGTTGCCACCAAGTTGCGGTCTGATGATGGGATCTTGGAGAAATCGAGGGATCTCTTCAAATGTTATAGGCACTTACATGTATGGCGCGTTTGGTAATTTTCATTCGTTTACAAAAATTTGCATTCAGAAAGTAGGATTTGAGGAAACCATTGATGGAAACAAATCGGGGATCGTGGAAAAATCGGTTGAAGTCTGTTTTTAAAAATTTTTATTTGGTGATTATCCTCTACAAGGTCTATTGGGAGTTTCAAGTTTTTGTACTTCCACTCCAATGTGAATTAGTTCCATAACTAATTTGGCATCCGGTAGTTTCAATTTCAAGTGGTTTGCTTTCCGAGCTGCATCAACCGAGCATAACCACTGTGTTCATTTTTCCAGGGTGTCAACTTGCAGCAGATAGGCCTAGGCCCAGGGGACGGCATGCCGTTTGTTCCCCTCCTAATCAAGTCGCTCTTCACATGTATGTTCTGGGTGACACTGCGGCAGCGCGTCCAGGAAATCCGTGAACGGCGGCAGTCAGCCGTCATCACTGATATGGCGGCGCCGCTGCAACTGACAGTATCAACTGCTGCCAGTGGTAAGTTGTAACGCCAATATAATATGAATTGATAACCTTAATTTCTACCGTGGAGTACCGTTCAAACTACTGCTCATCGAGTCACCTGATGAAGTTAGGCCGGTAGCCAAATGCTGACAGTTTTCATAGCTGCCAGTGGTGATTTCTAGCATTTATTACATCGTCATCCCGCTAGGTTAACAAGAAAACTCCACAGGCATTTGCCTATACTTGACAGGCGGTAAGATGACCCTCTAATTTAATCTAACGCTTTATTCTATCATCATGTATTCTATCTGCTGAACAATAACAATCTCACCGCGGTTCATGTAAGTTTTTGTGATCGTATCATTGCTCATATTTTTGCTTTTGTGCGTTTTCTATGTACCCGATAATGTTCCGTTTCCTGACAATTTTAACAGTCCTTTTGCCTACTTTTTTCATATATTATATTAGTCAATCAGTACATATCGAACCTAATCCAGATTGTATTTTTATGTTATCCACGCATCAGGTCTAGCCGGTGGTAAATATTTTATAACATGCTTTGCATTGACCTTCTTCATTCTTCCTAAAACTATTCACATGCTCAATCCATAACTAAGTTTTAAAATATTTTCTGGAAAATCTGCCTGCGTTTGTCTTTCATTTATTTTCCTTAAACTAACCCTTTGATTTTTATGTTGACTTCTGATGAATAATAGAATCTCAAACTTATTACATAACTTTAATAGATAAGTAACTTACACATTTCGAAAAATTACATGGCACCTTTAATTTCAACCAATTTATCTAACCATTGATATTTCCTACCAAATATGCTTCTATCCAAAAATATAGTGTCATGAATATCTTGTCACACATGTTTTAAAACACTTAAAAAAATAGTCTGCGGTGTAATCACCACGACTCATACGTTTTCTTAGAGAATGTTTGGAAAGGGTAATTAGACATATGTGAACTTTCATTGTACGATATGAAATCTACGCTTGCAGCTGACATAAATAAGAATAAGAAATGTTTATTAGCACAAAACAATATTTGCTTGGGTAAATTAACAATTTACATGTGTACAGTGAATTGCGCTCAATTCAGCTCAAGATGTGTTTGGCAAGGAATTCCTTACACATTCTCTTCACTGCTTACCAACCACAACAACGCCACACGTATATTACTTAAAAACACTTCATCTTCCAGTAATAGAGGCCCAACGGGAAGAAGAAAAACGTTCCCGACTACTCCGTGTAGTGGGAGAATTCCTCCGGGCAGCTTGCGCCCGGTACTGGATCTACGTGGTTGTTATTATGCTCTTCGTCATCGGTATCACGGGCACCAGGATGACTATCTTCCGGATAGTCTATATGTTCTTGTGCCTTGGATTCATACTTATGTTCCAAGTAAGTTTCAATCATTGAATTCTATTTAGAACGTGTTACGAGATTAATTTAAACTTTCACGACTATCACTCATATTTTAACGACAAATGGGACTTAATCGCGTACACTTACGTTAAATATTGTCTGCCTGCGACCACGCCCATGCTCGAAACGTCAGGACAATATGTAACGTGTACTAATGCGATTCATTCCCGTTCATCGTTAAAATACGAGTGTCTTAATATTGTAAGCAATAATGGTTGGTTAATCGATTTGAGCGTTAAGTGTCTGATATATACTTAATTTGGTTATCAGCTTCATATCAATTGGATTACTAAAGAAAATTGGTACTGTGTCATACATTTTGGTGTATTCTTTAAATCGAGCATCATCATTATCAGCCGATAAACATCCTCTATTGGACATATGCCTCCGCTAGATCGTGCCATAAGAATTGATCGTGCATAGCCCGATAAATAGACCAGTCAGCTTTAATTTGACTGCAATGGCTTCCGACTTCTAAAATATGCGTATAGGTACTTTATCTTTATAATAACCACATACTCACTACCCGTGTATTCAAAACTATGAGGATTATTTATAAACATTTTCTTTAAACAGATGAGCTGGTACTGGTGGCGTCGGCTGATGTACATTTTCTGGATAACAGTGATCATTTACTCCATGATCAATCTAATCCTCATTTACATATATCAATTTGACGGTTTCCCGAATACAATACACAAGTATCTACACATCTCTGTGCAACTGTAAGTTTTGTATTCATTTATATTTTTATTTTTTATATTTGACACAGCATACTAGCTTTCTTTGTCATTAACATCATTGTTATACATTCATGTTAGAAACATGTTTACAAAACAAAGTATGATGCATATTGGAATGTGTACCGTAACGACATAACAGTAAAGTTGTTCCGATGTTCATGTCCTTGGTCGTTCTGGTGGTGACTGTACTTGGTGCTCTAAAGCCTATCCGTCTAGTAAACAACTTTCTAACCTAAAATAAAAATGCTTCTTATTATTTGAAACTACTAAATTAGCTTGAATTCAGAAACCTGAGTCAATATTTTACTATACTTTTGTTTATGGGGAAAGCAGCATTATATCTCAAGGAAATAGTATTAGACATAGAATGTGCACTATGAGGGTAGAAAATTGTTGACCAATTAAGACAGCTGGGGTTGAATCAGGGGCTTCCACACTAATTAAGAAATACAGTTACTTAAGCCTGTTGTGATTGTTTCAGGCAAAATGACCTCGGCTTGGAGCCGTACCATAAAGCGGATCTATTTGTAAAGCTGCTCACGCCCACTTGTTTTTTGATAATCACGATAATGCAGGTGCATTACTTCCACAAAGACTTCATGGCCCTCTCCGATCCGAATACGACGTAAGTATAAGTCTCTAACTGACCACTCGTGTCTCTTATTACAATATTAGTAAAGTTCACGAATGATCAGGTAACTATGCTGGCTAAGGTATAAATAAATAAACAATATAAAAAATAGCTTGGTGAGGGACAGAAGCCGATCGAAGAACCTGGTCTTCAATAGAAGGACGTGATGTCATAATCCTAAGCACAAGGGAAAGACTGATGATTATGATGATGATTGAAAATGGACTAGTCAGTTATACAATTAAGTTATACGTTTAGGGTTTTTAATATGATTGTCAATTTGCGAAAGTCAATAAATGGGTGAATCAACTTTTTTGTCTGTTATTGCCATGGTTACGGTCACCGGAGTCACGCTGGTTTTACTCATAATTATGCTGCTTAATTAATGCACACATGTATGTAGTCACGTTTGTAGGTGGCCCATTCAGGAAATAGCTTATTAACACCGGAAAAATGCATGTTTGCATAGTTTAAGTAGCATAATTTTGCATAAAACGAGCGTGACTCAGGTGACCGTAATCATGGCATAACAGACATAAAACATTGACTCACCCAACTACGCGTTCAATTAATGAGATAAAGAGTAATTAAGGAAGTAAGAAATAATGAAATGTATCAGTAGTGGTTACATCGCAAATTTACACATAATAAAAAAATAGGTACAGATGTAGTGAAAAATGACTTGCCTTCGGAAACGTTCGTCAACGTCATGCTGTTTCAGTCTATCTCACTGAGACTGACAGTAATAGCTGTCATGCTACTTCAGTCAGACTCGGTGACACTGCCTGAAACAGCATGTGTTTACGAACGTTTCCGAAGGCAAGTAATTTCTCACTACACCTGTACCTATATTTATAGTGCGTTTGCTGAATTTTATACATATTAAGTAGTAACATTTTATTGAAAACTTACCGGCGATTGGCCCATCTTATTCATCTCACATTAATTAAATAAATAAGTATAGTACAGCTCACAAAAAGCCAGACTAAACTAACAAAACAAACAAAAAATTAATAAAAAAAACATTTCTTAATTTTAATTAAAAGCACAAAATCAACCTAACACAAATTTTTCACAAATTAACCATGTCTAATTATGAATTCAATTTTTGCGTGACACCACACGTCATCTTACTGCATCGAACAAACAGACGAAACATAGTCTTGCGAGAGTTGTACGACCAATTACGTGGACCTACTAGGCAATTAGTAAACTACGCCGTCCAACAATGCGCTCCAAAACACAGATAAGATAACGAAAGCTATTCTAACTTTGTTTTTTTTTTACAGTACAAATACGAATAGTGTAGCTAAAGATGGGAATGAATCGAGTAGACCTAGTAACGCCGGCGCTTCCACCATGAAGGATGATGTAAGTATAATTTATATATACGCACGTTCAATACAAAAACAAAGGGCTGTCTTTGTTTATAATTATAAATAGTGTGACTGCGTTTTAATGCTCCTGAATGTAGTAAATATACGCGATTCGAATTAACAGTTTTAACGCATGACAGGTAAATGATTATCAAATTATTGTTTTATCGCGCTCAGCGTTGGATAATTATTTTTTATACATTTTCTGTTTCTCCAGGTGCCGCCATTGCCACTTGAAGAGGTGGCAGACAGAGCTTCCGTAGGCTCGATCACCGAAGTGGATCAATCGTTATCGACGTACAATACAAGACGTAACTTGCACAGGTAAACACATGTTTTTCTTTTTTTTCTGTGCGCAGTTATCATACTATGCAACAACATATTACTATCAACAGATAGTAATATGATGTAGTGTGCTGATGTCGTTGCAAGCAGGTCTCCACTGATATCCGCTCCTTTTATAAAGAAAGCAGCATTCCATTTTGTTCTGCTACTTTGCGGACTGTCCCTTATAATAGTTAATTTGATTGCATCAACCGTTTTCGGTGGAAGTCCGATTACACAGCTCAATTTTTTTGTTTCCAATTTTCTGACGTGGAATCTTACTTACTTACTTACTCCTCTGGCGCAGCGACCCAAAGTGTGTCTTGGCCTCCAATACGAGAGAACGCCACTGATCACGGTCTTGAGCGACATTTTGCCACTGGTCAATTCCGAGACCGCTTAAATCAGCCCTCACAGCATCCACCCAACGATATCTGAGGCGGCCGACCGGAATCTTACTACTTTAACATTTTTTGTTGACGATTTCCTAATACAAAATTACTTTTTATTTTGTAGAAAACCATCGCGCTCCCGCTCTTATGCCCCGACCACAGAGCCCCATTCCACAGGATTGCGTGAATGGTGTAAGAGGAAGTGCACTAGCTGGCGGGCACGCCTTTACGTTTGGATCGACTACCTGTTCATGTACCTGTACCTGCATCTCACTAAAGTGGTGTTTCTGTCGCTAACACTGGTCTGCGTTTTGCGGGTAAGTTGTATCCCGTATGGAGAACCATCTCGCTTGGGAACTTTTACGGCCCACAGAGCTTCATTCCACAGGATTGCGTGAATGGTGTAAGAGAAAGTACGCTAGCTGGCGAGCGCGCCTGTACGTGTGGATTGACTACTTGTTCATGTACCTGTACCTGCATCTCACTAAAGTGGTGTTTCTGTCGCTAACACTCGTCTGCGTTTTGCGGGTAAGTTGTATCTCATATAGAGAACCATCTCGCTTGGGAACTTCTACGGCCCACAGAGCTTCATTCCACAGGATTGCGTGAATGGTGTAAGAGGAAGTGCGCTAGCTGGCGGGCGCGCCTTTACGTTTGGATCGACTACCTGTTCATGTACCTGTACCTGCATCTCACTAAAGTGGTGTTTCTGTCGCTAACACTTGTCTGCGTTTTGCGAGTAAGTTGTATCCCGTATGGAGAACCATCTCGCTTGGGAACTTTTACGGCCCACAGAGCTTCATTCCACAGGATTGCGTGAATGGTGTAAGAGAAAGTACGCTAGCTGGCGAGCGCGCCTGTACGTGTGGATTGACTACTTGTTCATGTACCTGTACCTGCATCTCACTAAAGTGGTGTTTCTGTCGCTAACACTCGTCTGCGTTTTGCGGGTAAGTTGTATCTCATATAGAGAACCATCTCGCTTGGGAACTTCTACGGCCCACAGAGCTTCATTCCACAGGATTGCGTGAATGGTGTAAGAGGAAGTGCGCTAACTGGCGAGCGCGCCATTACATTTGGATCGACTACCTGTTCATGTACAGTCAAGGGCATTAATATATATACACTTCTCCATACTGATCCCATACAAATGTGTCTATATATTAATGCACTCGACTGTACCTGTACCAGCAGGCTTAGCACATGATTGGTGCGACAGTATGTCGCCGCGTGATAGATCTCCCGTCCTTCATTAACACATTAACAAAAGAGGCACGGATAGACTATCTCGCGGCGAGATACTGTCGCGCCAATCATGTGCTAAGCATGCTGCATCTCACTAAAGTGGTGTTTCTGTCGCTAACACTGGTCTGCGTTTTGTGGGTAAGTTGTATCCCTTATGGAGAACCATCTCGATCGCCAGTTTCTACGCCCCACAGAACCTCATTCCAGAAGATTGCGTGAATGGTGTAAGAGGAAGTGCGCTAGCTGGCGAGCGCGCCTGTAAGTGTGGATCGACTACTTGTTCATGTACCTGTACCTGCATCTAACTAAAGTGGTGTTTCTGTACTTTCTGTCGCTAAAACTGCTCTGCGTTTTGCGGGTAAGTTGTATTCCATATGGAGAACAATCTAGATCGCCAGTTTCTACGCCCCACAGAAACTCATTCCAGAAGATTGCGAGAATAGTGTACGAGGAAGTGCGCTAGCTGGCGAGTGCGCCTGTACGTGTGGGTCGACTACTTGTTCACGTATCTGTACCTGCATCTCACTAAAGTGGTGTTTTTGTCGCTAACACTGGTCTGCGTTTTGCGGGTAAGTTGTCTCTCTCATATAGCAAACCATCTCTCCCGCTCCAAGTCCCCGATCACTGAGCCTCATGAAAGATTCCGTGAATGATATACGAAGAAATGTGCTCGCTTGCGAGCGGGTGTCCATCTTGCGGGTAAGTTGTCTGTTACATTTGGAGAGCCATCTCGCTTGGGAGCGCTTCTACGCTCCTCAGAACCCCATTCCGTAGGATTCCGTGAATGGTGTACGAGGGAATACCTCTCTACCTGTATCTTAATTGACGTTTCCGTCGCTGACACTGCTCTTTGGTATGTGGGCAAATAATTGTCATCAGCTGAATCTAAATTCTGATACCAGTATGATGTGATATGACAGTGTGATTTTTATGATGACTGTTTATGGTTAGTAAATTTGTACAAACTTTGTGGGAAATTCAGTGATTTATACCATAATACCATACACTGTCACTGTACTATGTCAAATATTATAGATAGTTTACAGTTAACTCGTTTATAAGCCTCTGTTCTTTGGGTCAAACACAAATACATGATACAAATACATGTATAATAAATGTGCATTCATTGATGTAACGCATTCATATTAAACCGTTTTATTTTTATTTTACAGGTGTGCGCAATGCACGTACCGATAATGCTAATAGTAACGCCTGCTCTGCTATTAAACGCTAAGAAACAGCGTATCATCATCCTATTCATATCAACGCTTATCACCGTCTACTTCATGGCGAAGATGGTCTATCAAATAGAATACATTCGCCCCAGTGTTTTTGATGTCAATTGTACCGTAAGTATTCTGACTGTTCCTTTAGTATTAATTTGTCAGTCGTAAAGGCTCGGTCCAACATGCGTTTTGAAAGCGTGGCGCGATGAGAACAAGATCATCAGACGCGAGAATCATTCCGCTCTCTCATCGCGACACACTCTTACAATGCTTGTGTTTGGCCGAGCCTTTAGACACTGGTCGACTGGTCTCACCGTGAGCTATTAAGCTATGAACTATCGGCTATAAACACGAACAAAAGATACGCTCTCCCGTGTAAGGTACTGGTCTCACTGTGAGCTACTAAGCTATGAACTATCGGCTATAAACACGAACAAAAGATACGCTCTCCCGTGTAAGGTCCTGATCTCACCGTGAGCTACTAGGCTATGAACTATCGGCTATAAACACGAACAAAAGATACGCTCTCCCGTGTAAGGTCCTGATCTCACCGTGAGCTACTAGGCTATGAACTATCGGCTATAAACACGAACAAAAGATACGCTCTCCCGTGTAAGGTCCTGGTCTCGCCGTGAGCTACTAGGCTATGAACTATCGGCTATAAACACGAACAAAAGATACGCTCTCCCGTGTAAGGCCCTGGTCTCACCGTGAGCTACTAAGCTATGAACTATCGGCTATAAACACGAACAAAAGATACGCTCTCCCGTGTAAGGCCCTGGTCTCACCGCGAGCTACTAAGCTATAAACACGAACAAAAGATATGCACTCTCGTGTAAATAAAAGAGACATGGCGATACTCGCTCGGCGGTGATAGCTGATAGCTGGGCGAGTATAGCGGAGAGCGTATCTTTTGTTCGTGTTTATAGCCGATAGTTCATAGCTTAGCAGCTCGCGGTGAGAACAGTGCCTTAGGCTGGATTTGCAAGAAATTTGATTTGTAAGAAGTTTTTTTGCCTTGGCATACTATGGCCAGGGTTTCACTTGAGGCATAGACAGAGAAAGTCATACCGCCTTTTTCTTACGCTATGGTAACTCAAAAAAGAGATGCGTATAGTTTTTTTCCCTTCTGTTACTGCCAAATTTGGTTTGCCAAACTATAGGAGAGACGGAGCTATACTAAGGATGGCGAGTTGTATCACTATCTCACTCCACTATTTAGCACCTTTTTGTACCTACTACTTACGTAAAATATTGCAGGCGGGCTTAATTGCATCTTTGTATTAGGATGAATTAACTTTTTTCTGTCTGTTATTGCCATGGTTACGGTCGCCTGAGTCACGCTGGTTTTAAGTAAAATTATGCTACTTGAATTATGCAAACATGCAAGTAGTCTGTAGGTGGCCCATTAAGGTAAGGAATTATTAACACCAGAAAAATGTATCTTTGCATAGTTTAAGTAGCAACATTTTGCATAAAACTAGCGTGACTCAGGCGACCGTAACCGTGGCAATAACGGACAGAAAAAAGTTGATTCACCCATTATTACGTCTTTGAGAATACACAATTGTAAGAGTACTTGCTAGCTCTCACATTTACTTGATAGACTTCTTTATAGTATTTTTGAACACGAAAGACAATTTTATGAGATAAAATTGATTTATTTAACTTGATAGGTGTGCACACTTATAGAATAGCGAACGTGATTAATTCGATTATAATAATGAATAATTAATAGGCTAGTTGCGAAACTTTATACAAACATAACGCTGATGGTGTAAATGAATGTTTAGATGAATGTGCAGTTTACTTGTACAACAATAGGCTACTTGACCCATTTTTAAAGTTTGTCTTATATTATTAATCAATATCTGATTAACGGGCAAAAAAATATAAATATATTTTTTCACGACCTAGAAAACCCCAAAATTATAACTTAAAATTTAAACTTTCGTTACCGCGTGAAAACGATACTAGCCATGTTAATGCTTAGATTATCTGTGGTGTGACGTCACTCAAACCGAAAACAAACATTTGACATGTCACTTATGTTATGTCAATGTCACAGCAAAGCTACATGCCTACATGTCCATGGCGAATTTCACTCGTATAAGATTCGACATGAAGTTAGTTTAAGATCCTATGACGTCACATCATGGTCGACACCGTTTTCAGAGTACGATATTAAAAAAAAAACAAATTTTTCAATAAAAAATATGTACCCATCAAACACTTTTAATACACCGTAATCGAAAAATATTGATCTATTCAATAAATATTACAGAAAATAATATTTTTTTGCACTAAATTTGATATGAGTCAAGTAGCCTATTAATTACACAAGTTTCTAGAGGGTACTTACGCGTAACTCGATTATTTTTACAGAACTATCAAGGAACAAATGAAACCACATATAACAATGCTGAATGGCTCGGCTTCACGAAAAACCGCAACTTGGCGGTGCTCCTTAAAGACTACATAGGGCTGATAGTCGTGTTCACATTCCACTCTCTAGTCACGTATCGACAGAAGACAATCAGGTTTGTATTTTATTCTTCTTTTTCCGTTGCCTTTATCCCCTTTATATGAATAAATAAAGCTATGGAAGCTGCACGGTATACATAATGGCCTTTCGAAAACGATCCCGTGTTGACAAGTGTCAACCCCTCTTCAATATTTCACGCTTATAAATTTCTGTATAAGCCTATACCCTACTGGCTGATTGTGAAAAACTACAAGACTGTACACCATTTATCCTACCCATTTTCATACAATAAGCTATCTGAATTTTAAGCCGGCTATTTAAAAATTGTTGTAAATGGTCTATCAAAGTTTTGATTGACTATATTCTATTTGAATTTATTAAAGATCTTTCGCTGACATGCGCACTGTTGATGTTGCGCACAATGATTTTGGAGGCATTTTGGGTTCGCGTTAGATGTCCAATATGTCCATGTTTATATTTGGACGCAGTACTCTTTACATGAAATGACTGACGAAAAGTACAGTCAGCAGTAAAGGCTTGTATCCAAAATGTTTTAACACTTTCTTTGCGGACGAGTGCTACGCGCTACGCTCGTAGCCGATCCCGTGATTTTTCCGCTTTATTCCCCTCGAGAGTTCCTCGCGCTCAAAGTGTTAAGCAAACACTTTTATTTAAAGTTATACTCGTGTGTTACAGGGAACAAGGTTCAACAACGAGTCAACACGACAAGGTTCTATTTCCCGAGGTCACACGCAAGGAGGCCGATATAAATCTGGTCTATTGCATTAAATTCTTGATCAACTACGGCTTTTACAAGTTCGGTGTTGAGGTAACTGCTTAATAGTATGTTATAGTTATTAATGTTATTATGATTGATGATCTATTGGAGGTTTATTTAAATTCATGACGCTTTGGAATTTCGAAGTTACTAGACATAAAAAAACGAGATATCCGTAACAAATAGTCACTTTTTGGTCTTATAGAGAAACATCACCATTTTCTGAAACTATTATAATATTTCTTCATTCATTTTTAGTGAACTTCAGTTAGTATTCATTGATTGCATATTTCTCTGTTATATGTGTTTCGTAACATAATAAATAAATACTATTCGACATCCTTAGAAAAAAAAACGATCTAGTCCCTCGGTAACCTCAATAAAGCTAGTACTGTGGGAACTAGACAAATAAAAAATATATAGAATACAATAGGGTGCTTCTTATTTTTGCAATTTGGTAGTATGTTCCAACCAATAAAGGAGCTCTTTGCTCTCCCGATTGCAATTTTCTATGGGGCACCCCCTCATTTTGTTATTTGATAAGTAATTAGGGGTCGCTACCGAAGTACGAAGTTCAAGAAGAGCAAATTGATTTGTCGTTGTTTTATTACTTCGGTAGCAACCCCTAATTTTTGTTTATAATAATTGAAAAAAAAAAACAAATATGGTTTACTTATCAAATAACAAAATGAGGGTCGCCCCATAGAAAATTGCAATCGGGAGAGCAAAGAACTCCTTTATTGGTTCGAACATCCTACAAAATTGGAAAAATAAGAAGCACCCCAGAATACAGCCATAAATACTATAATCTAAAAACGAAATAAGTATTTGTGTTTGCGGAATTCAAATACCCTAAATACTTGAGAATTCTTACACAGGGTCACAACAGTAAGCCGTTTCACTATAATAAGTACTACCTACGAGTAAGATTTCTATTGTAGATACTAAAGCGACGATGTCTATAACAAAATAAATATTTCTATGTATTTAAGACTACAAACATGAACAAAATGTGTTTTATTA
Organism: Thaumatotibia leucotreta; assembly: GCA_025490895.1. Taxonomy (NCBI): domain Eukaryota; kingdom Metazoa; phylum Arthropoda; class Insecta; order Lepidoptera; family Tortricidae; genus Thaumatotibia; species Thaumatotibia leucotreta. Next base: position 28,109 of record JALPQI010008755.1, read on the forward strand.
TTCACATTATACATATTTATTTTTCAGGTGACCCTAATATGCCTAATAGGCGTAATCGGATCGCGTATGGACATATACGCAGTGCTTTACTCCTTCTGGTTACTACTCCTAGTATCTCTAAAGAGACCGAAGCAAGCCCGCGTGTGGCTAGCGTTCACGATATTCATCACAATCCTACTGCCGATACAGTATATGATAGCGGTTGGCTTCCTGCCGCAGTTCTGCGTCACTTATCCTTGGGGACAAGATACTACTGTAAGTATGGATACACTTCTAATCGCTATATGGTTTTTTTTCTGCTTATAACAAGTTCACTGTGACAATGTCACAATCAGATTTTTGTGTAATGGAGCATAGTCGTGACTCCACATGACAAAGTGAAAAGTAGAAATGATTATTAGCACAAAACAATTTTTTTTTTGGATATATTAACATTCAAAAAATGTGAAACAGTGAATTGCGCTAAAAGGTCTTCACTCAAACAAACATATCCACCATCCATCTTATAGTAAGTAGTTAAGGAGACCTGCAAGTTTAACTCTGAATTAAATATTTATCCTACATACAGATGTACCTATGATGATGGTAGGTATGCGCACAATCCTTTGTCATTATTTATTTACATAGGTACTATTGTCACTATTATCTTGAACATCAACTGCATTGAAATGAATGAAGACAAATACGATTATGCACTACATCTGTAAATCTGTTTGTCTGTGTAAGGTTCTATAGGGTAATTACGTATGACAGAAATTCTCGGGTAATTTTGCAAGGGGAATAATAGTGATTACCCCTGCACCTTATCTTCCTAACGCCCACCATACAAGAGAAATTGACGATGAATTTTTCACCTACTCGGCAGGAAATGAAGTCGATTTTAGTTTGTCATTAAATTTTACGAGATAAAACAATTGCAGCTCTGTTAATTGAAAGAATTTCAATTAGATCATAGTGAATATGTCCTAGTATTAAGACAATAGATCTCACGAGCTTATAGAACTACCCATATCCGTTTGTTTATTTCCAGAGCGCCAAAGACCTCCGAACATTCCTGTTCCTCCCATACGCGGACAGCCCACCCACCGCCACCAAGCTAGTCTTCGACTTCTTCTTGCTGGTGTTCGCGTCGCGACAACTGCGCGTGTTTAGAATAGAACGCAGGGGCGAGGAGTATCCGGGAGGGTCGAATAGCGAAGATATTGGAGAGGACTGGGAGACGCCGAGCTTCGTCAATCCTGTCCCGGACTTCCTTGGCGTTGTCGGGTATAGTATATTACATATAGAGAAACTTATAGGTATCTAGTGCTGGCGGAAAAGGGGTGTTTTAGAATAGAACGTAGGGGCGAAGAGTATCCGGGAGGGTCGAATAGCGAAGATATAGGAGAGGACTGGGAGACGCCGACCTTCGTCAATCCTGTGCCGGACTTCCTTGGCGATGTATTGATTGTAGATGAAGTTTCACGTGTTGTCGTCGCGGCAACTACGTTTTTAAAGGTTCTGTCGCAGGGCTTTTACGTTTTCTCGGAACATGACTTAACTGTTGACACAGAACAAAATTCAATTAGATGAGAATCCTCATCATCATATCAGCCGAAAGACGTCCACTGCTGAACATAGGCCTCTCCCAAAGTTTGCCACAATTACTGGTCCTGCGCCACCCGCATCCAGCGGACTCCTGCGACCTTCACCAGGTCATCGGTCCACCTTGTGGAGGGCCTACCCACGCTACGCCTTCCGGTACGTGGCCGCCACTCAAGAACCTTCCCGCCCCAACGGCCATCGGTTCTACGCGCAATGTGCCCCGCCCACTGCCACTTCAGTTTAGCGATTCGGAGAGCTATTTCGGTTATTTTGGTTCTGCTGCGGTTTTAATCCGATCACGCAGAGAGACTCCTAGCATAGCCCTCTCCATTGCCCATTGGGTGACTTTGAGCCTTCTTATGAGGCCCATTGTAAGCGGCAGATGAGAAAGTAGTCTTCTAATTAAAATCATTGGAATTCTAATTATCATTTCGCCCTTCTACCCATACAGACGTCCTATTCAACTGTTCAAATCCTTATATAAATTTATTTGTTCACAGCACTAGCCCTACTTTATTTTTATTTTTTTCTAACCAGCACCTGGCTAGACGTGTTAAAGCGCATGGTCTTCCTGGGAATGCTGTGGGTGACCCTCGCCATCATGTTCCTGACGGGCACCAACCGCGTGAACCTGTTCTCTATGGGCTACCTCATCGGCTCTTTCATCTTCCTGTGGCAGGGAACTGACTTCTACTTGAGACCGAAGCACGCTATTTTACAATGGTGAGTTATAATACTATCGTATAAATGTGAACGGTTTAGTAAAAACGTCCTAATTTGCCGCTTACCGTAAAGGCGTTTAGACATTTAATTCGTGTGAAGTTACGAGCCAATTGCATCCTTATGCTAAACGACAAAATGGCATGTTTTTATAAATATTAGATGTCAAGATGCCACCAAAGAAAAAACATCGAGTTTACCACCTCCGGCATTAGCGAAGGACGACGGAGGACTCCAGGGTTTTTTGCCCTACCAAACAGTAAACCTATTAACAAAAACCATACCCACTACATTTGTTGCACTCGATAAATATTATTGTACTTGTTATTTTTCCAACACTGACTAATAACGCTTAACATTTTAACGCCCATTTTTTATACAAATACACAACTGACACATCCGTCGTCATTTGTACAAACGAATAAATGGTTTTGAAGCTTTCTATTTTAGGAGTATATCATAATATTACTTTATTAACTTACAGGTGGTCGTGGCTTCTCAACTATAACGTATCCGTAGTGGTAATAAAAGTGATACTGCAGATACCAGGCTGCTTGTTCCGTGAGGCAACTCAACTGCACGCCTGTTGGCTCGTCCAGTTGTTGGGTATTGGATGTGTCGATAAGTTCGCCGGCACACTCGGGAGTTTCATTAAGATGGAATCCTATAACAAGGTGAGTCTAATGATACTTCAGATATGGAGGCTGCTTGTTCGCCGAGACGACGAAATTGCACACGCGTCCAGGCTCGCGCAGTTGTTACATTGGTCCCGTTGACAAGTTCGTCCGCACCTTCGTGAGTATTAACCCTTAATTCGGCTACGTCCAAAATACTGAGAGATACATGGTCTTTGACCTACTTTTTGTATTTTTTTTCGAACCGGAATTATTAGTACTATTGAGCCAAGGAGGCTTGAACACACAGCCATCTATTTCTGTCGAATTAAGGATTAATAAGTTTAGTGTTTGTGGTATGATTATGTTAACGTCTGCAAGATAGAACTTTCTAAGACAAATACATATGTTGTGCCGTATGTGTTGGACAAATGCCATTTATGAAAATAGAAGACCTGTCCTTGTTGTATGTTGAGCGCTAAAACGTATTAGTGAGTTATGGTTCCGTTTGTTTGTTACATCGATATACAGAATAGTTACGTACTTACTGATGAGTAAAGTAACTTAGATGCTTGTACGAAAAAATAAGTATCTGTTCAATATTCTAGGACACCAAATGCACGGTGCCCCAAGAAGATATCGGCCTGGCGTGGGACGGCGTGTGCTTTGCCTTCCTTATATTACAGAGGAGGCTTTTCCACAGCTACTATTTCTACAGGGTGATCGATGAAAGCAAGGCCACCACCGTCCTCGCATCCAGGTAAACTAAACAAGTTCACACTATTTACAGAAATGAATAGACAAGGAAACCTGATCAAGTCGTTTTGTGTTTTTTTTTCATCGATATACCAAAGGCTTGCGAGAAGGAGAAGGCTAAAGATTACTAATAAACTGTTAGAGTGGAATGAATCGTTTATTTTAAATTAAGGTATATTCGCATTTACACAGAGGTGCCGAGCTTATAGAGGAACTTCGTCAAAAGCAAATGAATCTCCAAGAGGATCAAGAGATTAGAATATTGGAAAAGATCAAAGTAAAGATGGAAAGGATAAAAGCTAACCAGAAAAAGATTCACGGGGTACTGAACAAGGAACCGAAACACCATGATCGCGGTAAGTTGTTGAATATTTGGGATTTGTTTATTCTTTTCGGATAGTTGTATTTCAAAAACCAGTTGTTTCAATCATATATTTAAGAAAATGGTGAAGGCTTTGAATATTTTAGCAAAAACATGAGTGTTGACCTTGGCAGAATGGGTAAAAATGTACATGATCTCTGTTCGTAACTCGTCTCTGTGATTTTACGTTATTGTCAATATGTCAGTTTGTTATAATTGTCAAAGATTATAAACTGCCGCGTGGTTCCAAAGTTTTTTATTTTGTTTAAAATACATGATACCTCTGGAGACCTAACAAAGGATAATTCTGATTGGCAAGATTTGAAATATAGCATTTACTTCACTACTTACAAGGGTGCTCACAAACATCTAAGCTGGCATGTTCAGATATTTTTGAGTACCGTGGCCGATATATCTGATACTGATAGCGACTGTACCTACTTATAAACAGTAAGTAGTCGGCCCTTCTTTGCCAAAAATGCAAATTGTGAAAGCATTATATCAATTATGTATGTATGGAGACAACTTAGTCAAGTAGATGAGGTATGTATGATAGTGAATCTTGAAAGCTTGAGGACTCAGTTTGGGTTAAAGTAAAGTACAATGTTAAGAATAAAGTGAATATTGTTCCAACCTGCTAACGATAAATAGAAGAGGAGGAGTCAGACACGCAGCCGGGCGACACGGAGGCGGTGCCGCTGGTGCGCGGCGACTCGGACTCCCGCGGCTTCCACACTCCTGACAGCCCCGCCTCCCCCCGCGGCTTCCACACCCCGCTCAGCGAACCTTCCGCGCCCCCCTCTAGAGTTCACACCCCACCCCCTGTCCATAGACCGCTCACCCTCCCGGCGCTGCCGCCTCCGAGCTCCCAAGGCGGCCCGCCTTCACCTTCTTCCGCACTCATGACCGTCTCCTTAGACGCTTATCTGGAACCGAGACGCATATCCTTTGAATCCCCTGCGTCCTCGGAACTTCTCCCTCGCGCTCAAAGCCCAGAAGAATCCTACCCAGTATTCTCCCCGCCTCCGATCCGTCGCCGTCACACGGTCGCCAGCCCGAGCCTCCTGCGAACCTCTCTCATATCGCAGTCGAGCCGCGCCGAACCCAACTCTCATCATACGTGTAACGTTTCACTATATCAGAGCACTTCTAGTTCCGTGTACGTGTCTCACCTTGTATATAATGTAAAGCATTTTCAGGTCTACGTGTTAATTATGTTTTTTTCTTTTATTAGGAATAGAAAGTGAGCGTCCTCTATATGAGCGACGGATACACACAAACAGGTTTAAAGGTATATCTGACACCTTTTTGAGCTGGTGTGGAAGGTGACTGTCTCCATTGCACAGAAAATGTCTCATATACTAATTCCCGCACAGTGGTAAACGAGACTTAGGTATAAGAGTCATAAGAATCTGTTCATCGATTAATTTTCGAGAAGCGCGCTTTAATAACAGCTCCCTGTATCGTTTTTGGTGTTATTTTTTATTTGGACCCTATAGCCTGAGAGCGACGAAGCTCTGATTCATTCTGTGGTGTGTGACTTGTGGTGTTGAGCTGTGCTTTATTCTTGTAGCGCCCGAGAGGCCGTATAAGCAGCCGACCAGCCATCAGAGGGGTAATGTCTAGCCTCCGTCTATCGCGTGTAACCTGTGTTCGCTTCACTAATCTCTAGCTTCTACTGACGGTATTTAGGCAAGTTGGAACTTTTGGCGGGGGCTGTCTTGATTATAAATGTCGACTGGGATTATGATTGGTTTTGTAAATGTTGTAAATATAATAACTAAGACAGAATGCGCCACCCACTAGTTGTTGCCTTGCATGTGCTGTATTTTATATTAGACTGCATGCCCGCATGTGTATGCCACTTGTATGTTATGCATCGTGATTGTGTTTTTTTTTTCATTCGCCTTGTGTTTGTGTCACATGTGTCAGCTATTTATTTAGTATTCGGGAGCGAATTCATGGGATTCGGTAACCAATGGAACGAGTGAAATATAATTTGAGTTAAACATCACAATTTAAAATTACTCGTACAATTTTTTATCATAAAGATTCATAATGTTCAATCCTATGGGTTGCGCTCTCGATGTTCTCAATGTTTAGTTTAGGCGGATTATATTTTTATTCAATTATATATTCACTATTGTGAAAAAGCTTTGTGAGTAGAATTTAGATCACAAATTTTTGGTGTTGCACTTTTCAAATATCAGCAAAGCACCTTTATTAAACATAATTCAGCTTGTTAATGGTTTGATATGTTGAGTAATACAAAATAAATTAAAAACATCCTTTAAATAAAATTACCTAACAACGGGGCTTTTGGTAAAGTGGTAACTGTATTTCCCAATATAAAATAGTGTTTTCCATATAGCCGTTCGCTCGGGAGACTACTACATGTTCGACGACTTCGATGACACCGAAGTTCCACTAAAGGAAGAAGAAAGCGAGGAAGAGGATATCGACGCACCCAAGGAAATGGGTTTGGGCAAGGTGAGTAATTCATTACGACTTTACTGTTAGGCTGAACACGTATATCGTAAGAATAATACAGTACATTTTGGTATCGCATTGGTAGTTGAGATCACAATGCCAACACCAACATCGAATTGAAAATTAGTCCATGCTTAGTTATAGTGCTTTTCTCGACTTTGCCATACCTGTTTTTACGATAGCATATATAAGTAACTAACACTAGATATTTGTGGCTCAGATATGCTATGTAGCAAATAAATTAGTGAAAATAGCTTTGCTAAGATTATATTCCGATTTCCATAGCAGACTGAATCTCTATGCTAGTATTAGATAATTCTGAATGCTAGTTGGGTTCAAATATTACGAGCAGCCTTGCCGAGGTCGCCATGTGACGCAAGTGCAAAGCGTTTCTCAAAATACCAGAAGAGTTTGGTATGTACTTTTTAGTATTTTAATTAATCATCATTTATTTCGTATCGTAGCCAAACTTTATATTTGGAGAGAATTGCGTGGCTGATAATTGTGTGTTGGTCACCTCTTTTGAACCCAACTACTGCCGTCAGCGACTTGCAAGTCTAGTTGAATTGGTGGAGTATATGTGGGTTACTCGAGTTGTTATGTGTACGTCTTGTGTGGTGATTTGGTGATAAAGGAGCATGCTTTTGCAGGCTGGGTGGAACTCTACATTTCATAGATAAGTTTCCATATGGAATGGTCGATATTTAAATTCAGCATGTTTAAGTTCCTCTACAATATAATTGTTTTAGAGGCATTTTTATTATTATCTGGATGTTTGAATGGGTATCTGTAGACCAGATTATATTTGCCTTTATGCTGCTTATGTTAACTAACCTATATTTTGTGGTAACTTGCACAGACTTGTCCGTTTTCACGATTTTTTACATTGGTGGTATTCCTGTGCGAAACTCGAGTGTGTATCGCTCCGAGACTACCTATTCGTAATACAGTCATGGGGTTACAAAGCACGGGTGCGTAACTGCGAATCGCACTTTCCGTGTGTAAAAAGGCAGCGGGCAAATTGGGTATTTTTCCAAATTTAACGATTGAATTATTTTCATAATTTTGCTTGCCCGCTACCGTACGTTCGCGCAGCTACTGTCGACGGCGATCAAGACGGACTTGAGGCACGCAGTGCGGCGCGCGTCCATGCCGGCCGTGCGCTCGCGCCGCCGCATCTCCGCCGGGAGCATTCCCCACTCTTACCCTCACGAGGTAAACTTACCCTAGTACGGAGTCATGAATTTGGAGGTATCAAGTGACAGACATGAAACACTGTCTTGGTCTGGCTAGCAGCATTTTCGATCAGCGGCATTAAAAATGTTTTGATATGGCCACCGACAGCATTTTCGGATAAGCTGCACAATGTTAGACTTGCCCGCGTACACTCACTGCGGCTCATGATATCAAGACGGATTTGAAGCAAATTTGACAGCTCTGCTAGGAGCAATAACGGAGCATTCCACACTTTCACCTGCATGAGGTAGGAAACATGGTCACGGAGCCTTGCTGACCTACTCTAGGCCGCCTCATTGGCCACCTATTCTCGACGGTGATCCAGACATTCAAGACCCATTGAAGCAAGACTGAAGCAGTCAACGTCTTCGTTCGGACTCTTTAAACACAATGTGAAAGTAGACTAAACTAAAATCCACAAACCTACGGACCAATTTGACAAGCGAGTATGCACGAATATTGCCGATCTTATCGATATTAAAATTATTGTTACATCAAGGTCCACCCAGACGGGACAATCATATTGTCAATTTAAATGAATTTATAAAATTATTGTTTTACTGACAAATTGAATTAGTGAAACGGAAAAAGAAAAGACTCATCGACTTTTCGTGTATATTTATATTATTAAGTGTATATAATGATATGGTAGACAGATTGAAGGACAAACAAGATATTTCCAAGAGGACGTTCATGTCAATAAAAACGAGCTTGTCATGAAAAATATCGAATTTTCTTGGCATTTCGACAAGTATAGTTTTTTAACTTATGAAGGAACACTAAGAACAACAGATCTTTACTTCGAATCTGAAACCTGATACAAAATTAACGTTCAAAGTCAAGGTAGACGGATTTACTTTTGCGGCAATACCTATACGTTGAAAAGTGCATGTTTAAAAAAAACTAAGCCCCTGACTGTTTTAAAGGTAAATAGCATTGCGATTTTCAATTATTACAGTTTGTTGTACTCGTATATGTAATATAATAGTGACATAGTATAGAGAAGTTCGACAGTAGAATTTTTAGTTAGATAAAAACGCATTTTATCCATGCACTGCCTTGAAAATCGAACAAACCTAAATTTTTACCTCACATTTGAAACTAATATGTATTTTTTTTAACTAGTCTGTTATTTATTCTTTACAACTTGTAGATATATTGTTATCGACATATACCCTTGCATCATCATCATCATTTCAGCAATAGAACGTCCACTGCTGGACATAGGCCTCCTCAATAGATTTCCACTTAGGCCGGATGGATGTGACCTGCATCCACCTAGTCCCCGCAACTGTAACCAGGTCGTCTGACCATATACCCTTTACTATTTTTATTTTTCTGTTCCTGTAGGCTTATTATGGTCCCATGGTTACCGTTTATTGATGTTGCTTTCACGTTCTAACAAGTATGCAAGTGCGAATGTGACGAGTAGCACGATAAACGGTGAACGCATGACCATCGTAAGCCACCTGGTATAATTTTACCCATCAGTCATATTCATATGTCAATTTAATCCGTAGGACTGTGGCTTTCAGTTTAGGTATCTGGGTGAAAACTAGATATAATGTTTCAGCGAGATCTAAATTTCCGGTTAAAATATATACCGGTTATCTATAAAAAATACCAATGATATTAACATATCCTTAACAATATTTATGTGTCGCACTTTATGTTATACTTGGAAGCACGTGACTGATGAAATTATATGATTCTCTGCGTATGCTTAGACGCTTTGTGCTTCATCATAAAAGGAAAGTAAGTAGAGTATGTAATGCTTAATTGGGTATTTATGTTATTTCCGCATGTTGGGTGGTGATTGGTTATATTATTCGGATGCATGGTATCAACGAGCATAGAACTAGTTAGAGTTGGGAATTTCTTTATTTCGTTTACCTCTTTAGTGCCCTGAAAATACAATTTAAAGACACTTTTGAAAAACTTTAGTTTTCAAGCGTAGCCCTATAAAGTTACCTCATGTATCCCTGCATTTAACTAAAGGTATGAAGTCGATATATGATCATAATGCATAAACATACTTATCCAGGCTCGTCGACAACCAAGTGTTCACAAGAGCGAGTCAGACCGCGAGCGGGAAGGCGACCGTGACGCGGTTTCTGAACTAGAAGAGATTGCGCCGGAGCCAGGTATGATGTGCCTTTTGTTTCCACCGCGAAATATCGTAGTGTATGTGCAGAAACTATAGTCTAGGCTGAATTGCGTTTCACGTATACCGCGTGCGCGCGTTGACACGGTCGGCATAAGACTAAAATCAGCCTTAGGCTTGCTAAGATGGCATCACTTTGGGTCGGTTGAACCAACCATACTCGACAGGCCGATCAACATTACCCAGCGAATATGTATGGAACTTCGCAAACAATAAACTTACTTGACGCTGACAGACGGTTTGGTGTAGCCCACCCTTAGCTTAGGTATGTCTTAATTTCATATTTTTAAGGGATGAACGCTATTTAATACACGCTCATAGGTGATTAATGAGTAGGCTTAGGACTTTTCATAGCATATCGTGGTTCTAAAATCCTTGGAGCCGCTATGTGTAAAATTTTCGAAGTCAAAGTCAAAGTATATTGTAATATTAAATATAATTATTTATACCTACTGTCACATCGTTACTGAGTTAATTTTAATCGAACGTAATTAATTTTAAAAATCGAACTTGATTTCATAAAAAGTGCAAACGAAATTAGTTATATCAGAAACCATAAAAAACTAGACAATTAGGTTCAAGACAAACTAGAAAAAGTCTTAGATCGGAAATAGCGATGAAAATGGCGAAGGTATCATGTTGTTTTTCTCGAAAGTTTCGAATCTTTCGTATAAATTACTTGTAACTTCCGAACAAAAAACAAAACTGACGTTTGTCGATTTATACGACTTAAGATACCCCCGGCTAAGATCGGATGACCGCAATAACTACTGAAATAGTAGTATTTTTTTGCTCACTGGCTGTATTATGCATGACGCCATTTCACCCCGCCCCTCTCGCTAGTATGCAGCAACCGCTCAGCCGCATCAGTCGTGAGCTACGAACGTTAAAAAAAGAGTGTGGTTTTTTTTTCGAGAATTTTTGAAGATTCCATCTTTAACAGGAAGCTATGCACCTTCTTCTCCTTACTTTAGAGTTGAAATGAGATACTAGTCCGATCATAAGCCAAGAAGGTTTTTCAATTGGGTGTCTTGGAAAAAAAGTGCAAGTTTGACTTTACGTTTACTCCTAAGCTATTCGGCTGAGTGGCATCAAGTAAATTTATATTGAAAGCTTGATTTTTTTTTATCACGTACATCACACATCTGCAGGTAAAAGTTAGTGATAATAAATTTATGTTTTTTTGTAAGGTAGTTAACTAAATTTCGTGTGCACTTTTTATAAAATCAAGTTCGATTATAAAAATTAATTACGTTCGATTTAAATTAACTCAGTAGCGATGTGACAGTAGGTATAAATCATTATATTTTATATTACAATATACTTTGACTTTGACTTCGAAAACTTTACACATAGCGGCTCCAAGGATTTTAGAACCACGATATGCTATGAAAAGTCCTAAGCCTATTAATCACGCAATCCTTCTTCTTGTGTCCCCGTAGCAGCTAAAGGCACCATACGGTTTGCTGGCAGCCTATTACACTAAAATAACTAAACTAAACTTAAGTCAAATACATGACTGATTTAGCAATAGCCTCGGCGTGCTTTCTCTTAATTTACATTATACGCGATTTTAGATACTATTGGTTATTCCTTCATGATCGTCTTTTCCTCCACGGGACATACTTTGCCTATTGTGGAGGTTAGTAAATTTTGTACGACTTGGAACTAGTCTAAAATAAACTAACTTATATTTGTTTCAACCGATATTGTAGGGAAAGAAACGGTAGTGGACAAATGCCGGCGCTACTGCACCACAGCCTGGGTGTTCATCTCGAGCTTCCTCGTGACTGCGACGAAGCACCTCATGCGGTTCTCCCGGGACTACCGATACGTCTCACGGGCCCTTTCTATGGAGAAGAAAATCCTTAAGGTAGATAGACTGTGACAGAACTTCTGTCTATCCTGCAGGCCTATTCAAGATGCCATTCTGCAATCGTATACAATAAACGATAAGTATCTAATAAATGTATGAGAATGACAGATTCGAACGAAAGTCACGTGACCATTTCCTTGCATTATTATGGTCACGTGATTTATCACTTATAGTAGGTATACGATTATCTTGGCTAGGCCTGCTGGTATTGGAATGGTTGGACTTACTTCCTTCTGATTAATTGTTTCTTTGAAAGCCCTGTCGAATTGTAGATGGGGAAGAAAATATTAAATATGAAATCAAGCTAATCAAATACAATGCCACAAAGGCCAATCTTAGATATAGGTTAGGTTAAGTAGATTAGTTAGATTTAATTTATGTACATAAATTGTAGTTTTTAAAATAATTATATTTAAAAATCTAATCAAATAATTAAAAAGATAGGACTTTTTAAAGGTAGATTTTTTAGAATTACTTAGGTATTAACACAAAATTGTACATACAGTGCGAAATAGTACATTATGACACGTTTTTGCACGTGTCTCGTACGACGTTTTTTAGTACAGATGGTCCTCCGAAGTTTTGGACCTGACGTAAAATGACACACTTTTCGCACTAGAGCCTAAAAAACACACCACCTGTACTAAAAACATTATTTCAGGAGAAAGAAGGTTTCGGCATCGGGCTTCGAGAAGGTTCGCAAATGATCTGGGAACCACTGCCCGAGACTTTAGCACATCCGTGAGTATATCCTTTTTTCATTACATTCGCACGTTTCTACAGTATTCTAGATTGCAGTGGTTATGTAGTTATTTCCGTGTTGATTTGATTCCTAATAAAGTACCTATCATTTTTAGTAAAGTAACTGGCAGGTAGGTAGAGTATGTCGTACAATTGAATTTTGAAGCTTAAGTATTGCTCTAGCTTGTGTGCATGTGTACTAGTGACTAACTCGAACGATTAGATTTAGAGAGTTATAGAGTGGATAACTATAGTTAGAGTAATTTAGTGAGTAGTGTCTTGTTTTTGCATGCTGCCTAGTTTGCACTTGGAACCGGATAATTATGATAGCAACCTACTTGCCCCGGATGTGGAAATGGGGTTTGTACATCATATTTTTGTGTTTAAATAAGTCTGGATGAAAAACGATGTCCATTTCTCATGTTACACGATTTTGTCTTATTTCATATGTTGAAATGAAATAGGCTATTAAATTATTATTAAAAAATACTTCTCGGAATTTTTATTGTGAATTTGCAGTCCAATAGTTATCGTTTTCCCTCTGGACAACTTCATGTGTTTTATTGTACTAATTATACCTACCTACTTAAATATTAATTTAGCTTATTTTTTATTAAAAAGGAATTGATTTGTGTCACGTATTTGTAATGTAACTATCAAAATCTGTGTTTACATAGTTCAATTACTTAGACGTCTGTAATGTAATGATTCGTTTTTTGTGTTTGATAATTCCTAATGTAAATTTAAAAGAGTGCACGTGGGTGCGTTCAGAATTTTACAGTATGGTACATACTATTTAGAGATAGTGATTATGGCTCGAGGTGCATTTCTCGTGCGGAACTCAGTAAATCGAACTATTTAAGGCAATACCTGCGTATTTTAGTGCTTAAAAGATTTAAACATTCTCTAAATGCATTCGAAGTCGGAGTTTTAAATCTCGAAGCGTGACTCACGAAGTCTCGACAGTGTATCGTAGAGTTTTCTAATACAGAAACATGATTGACAGTTTTCTCGATGGAATTGTTTTTCAAGTCAGATCCTTATTATTAAAATAAGGGGATATGACCATGATTTACAAATATGATAAAGGCATCAGCAAATTTTAGATATTTATAATACGGATTTTTGATATAAAAGTACAGGTATTCTCTGATTTTTCATAATTTGACCGAAAAATTCAATCCTAATGAGTATGTCCCTTTCTTTTATATATGGGAGCCGTAAAGTTTATCTTTGGGCGTGGATTAAAATAGCGCAGGTATCGTCTTAAGCATTAAGAGTACACGTAAGCCCACAAGTACAACGTGCAGCGTTTCCACAGCCGTAAGTTAAGCGATATAAGCGTCCCCGAGATCCGAATTCTGGCGCCGAGCATGGAGCGCGGGCTGGACGCCACGCCGCCGTCACGTGCGTCGCCCGCGTCCCCCGCTGAGCTGTCCGACGATGACACGTCTGAACACGAGAGCGCGTTTAGCTTGCAGAGTACTGAGAGGTGTAGTGGTTGAGGATTCGGGCTGTGACTGATTTGACTGCACTGACTGTGTTTCTGTCTTTGTCAGTCCAATGAAGGCGTAATTGGAGTGACGAAATCGAATTCGAAGATCGAATCGAAATTTTCGATTTAAAATTTTCACGGTAGACCTCTTGTAGCGTTTTGGGGTATTCCACGAGAATGTCCTTTACCAAATGCTATTATTATATCTTATAATAAAGTAATATTGGGCCTGACTGTTCATAATTTTGCTAACAGATTGGCAGTATAATTGTAGTGGAAACGGCAGTTACGAGTCACATAATAAAAGAGCTAGTCTTTTATTATGTGATTCGTAACTGCCGTTGCAACATATGTTCACATTGAAGAATTTTCACTGTTGTTTTATTAAAGAGATACGTAAAAGGCACTTTAGCCTCCTCAAATAATTAATAGTTTATATTTAGTTATATTTAGGCAAAATATATGAAAAAAGTTCTAGTATTTTATTATGTAGGTACATATTTGTATGTAGAGTAACATGCGAATAAGTCACAGCGCGGGTTCATTAAATTGTTGTTCGTTTCGTTGTATGCGATGGGCTTGGCTATGTATTGAATTTTCCATATATTCTCCTCGTCGTATTTTCTCTCCCACTGTTATTATACTATACTCACACGATGTCGCTGCTTTCGTCGTTTATTATATTTCTAGGTAATTGAAACAGGTAAGATATCAAGTATGTTGAAATTAAAAACACGTTAACACCAACCTACACTTCAAACCTATTCTACCATCATAAACGCTGCTACTTACAAAATAACACTTAAACCTACTTTTTCTTCACCTGTCACTATCCACACTAGTAGCAAGGCGTCAAATGTTTTGAAGCCAGTTTGGTTTCCATATCTATTGAGGTTGTCCTATATCGATGCCCTATTGCACACTCGTACCTACCAATTAAAGAATAAATATTCTTGTAATGAATTCAAACGCCAACACAATTACATATCATCGGTTTAGAGGCAGAAGTCGGCAGAACTATTTCTTAAAAAATGTTTTACCGCCTCTAAACCGGCGAAATGTAGGTAGTGGATAATCCTTAAAAAGGAAAGAATTGCCCACTATATGTGTAACTGACCATTCATGACATTTAAAATATTGCATATAAAGCGTACAAATTGTCAGTTAATTGTCCATCGTCAGATGGGACCTACGATAGTGCACAAATTCTAAGTGAATTTTTCAACTAACCCCCTTATTCATAAAGGTCTGCTGAGTAAGCCGCTAAGTATTGTTCGGCCCTTTCGTTCTTACCAGTGTGTCCACAAGTGTGAAAGGGACAAACAATATTTAGCGGCTTCTTAAGTTAATAAGGGGGTAAGTTTCCTCGTAATTGGTAGCTAAGAGTGTCCACTAGGAGAGATGATCAAATCGGTACCCTAAATACTTCACACTTACACTTCGTTTTTTAGGGTTTCGTACCAAAGAGGTACAATAGGAACCCTTATTTAGGATAAACTTAGTTAAACAATTTAGACCTTTCTAATAATATGTTTGTTCGATATTTGCTGTGACGTATTTTTCAATGGTGTTCTTTCTTAAGATTAAATAGAAACACCATTGAAAAATACTATAAACCATAGGGTGGGTATCGATTCGATATACACTTACATGAAGTGGCTTCAAGAAACAGGCTCTATTGACGTCTCGTTACTGACCTACACTACTGCAATATCTAGTTATACAATGTCAAGTATATTGCAGCAAGGACCTGACGATACTGGAGGAGCAAGAAGACTCGATGTTCAAGCAGGGCCGCTCGCCGTTCCTGCACTTGGCTTACGCTCTGTGGTTCGCCATATTGGCGCACACCGACATTGTTTGCTACATTATGGTTTTCATTAACCAGGTTAGTTTATTAGATCACTGTTGCACGTATTATCAAACCGGAATCAGAAAGGGATTCGAGCGTACTGTTGACACAACAAATCACACAAAATTTACCGAGAAAAGAGTTGTTTATAGAAGTAGTGAGTGATTAATTAATCTATTGTCTGTAATTCTTTGCACTTAAACTATAAAAATATGAATATAACTATGAATATATCCAAGATTGACTTATATACTATTGTGTCAACAGTACTTTCGAATCCCGTTCAAATCGCGGTTTGATAATACGTAGCGTTGAAAATTTCTGGATTAAATCCCGATTCTTACCAAACAGTTCGTTTTTCTCCGGATTTTTTCGGAAAAAAACAATGGAAGTCAGTTGAAATAGATGGAAAATGACAGCGACATTGATTACTTCTGTAAAAACCCGAAAAAAGGAAATGTCCTACATTCCCGAAAAAACATTTGATTTTTTCCGACATTTTCAACGCTACACATACGGTCATATAGGGTTTCTCAAAACGGGTTAAATTTCTGATCCAAGTATGGCTTCCTCTTATGTTTGGATCTCTTATAATATGTGAGGTCCGAGTATCTCGATAAAAACGCATAATCTTACCAAGCCATTAAAGATATTTCACAGTGTGTAGTGTTTTATTGTGGTCCATACCATTACAGAGGCATGGAGCTAGTAAATAGTTGGCAAAAACCACTCATTTTGGTAAGACAGAACGTCTTCCATAGCAAGAATTAAGGTGCATTCATCCTTACTTGTCTTATCATGTAATTGTAAACAAACAATTTTTGAAAACATTATCACAATTTTCTCTGCAATTACACATTAATCATCACGTCAAATGTTGTTGCATACTTAATTAAACTCGCAAAGTATTATAATCACTCAAAAAAGCACTGAAAAATATCATTTCTGTAAAGATTTTCGTCAATAAATG
>JALPQI010008756.1:0-40426 GCA_025490895.1 Thaumatotibia leucotreta
TACTGTTTCTTTAACATGTTTTTTTGTGCAATTCAAGTCTGTAGTAAAATAAACCTTACTTTTGACATCGTGTTTACTATATTTTACAATAATCTACTTCGATCTCGATCTGGTCTTTGCTAATAATGTTAACTTCTAGCGTCTTACAAGATTATTATAACAAAACAATATGCTAACGTTTTTCAATTGAGCTTGAAAAGACTTACGAATTTTACATTTTATGCAAAACTCAGTCACTTTTTCTGTCCCTATGTCCCTTTGTACGCTTAAGTCTTTAAAACTACGCAACTGATTTTGATGAGATTTTATTAATAGGTAGAGTAATTCAAGAGGATGGTTTTTATGTAGGTATAGTACCCGTGCGCAGCCGGGGCGGGTCGCTAGTACAAAATAAAATGAAGTAAAAAACCGATCAAATTTTTTTGGAGGCCAAACAGACAAGGATTTTAACTCCCCAATCTATCCCCCTTTTTAAAGTGCCAAACAGTGTGCCTAAATGCATATCTGGTAGCTACTGGGCACAACAACAATCGATAAAACATTTGAAATCAGTGTTCAATTTTTAACCATTAAGCAAATTGATAATTTCTGTCTATCTATTCAGAACGCTTTGTACGACCGTAATTAACATAGCAAAATTCACCGATAGTCACAACTAATAGCCAACTTCATTCCATCAATTGAAATTAGCGGCGTGTGATCTGGCTTAGCGGATATCCGGTACATAAATTCGAATTGCAATTGTTCGTAGTAATTTCTGTAAATACGATTCGACATCATTTCAGGCGGGTATGTGAATGCGTCAGCGCTTGATCAAAATCTATTCGGGTGCATTGATGGGAATGGTAGGATTACTCGTAATTGTTTCAAATAAATGTGTAATATTAGTAATGTTTATTTGAATGGAATAGTGTATAATAATTATACCAATTAATTATTAATAGCTAATAAAAGAACATACATACACGGTGCTCGCGAGCATTGCGAAAGATTTTAATGCTGTATTCCTGACCATATTTGGAGTCTTTAATGTTATATTGATTTAAATTTTCACGATTATCACTCATATTTTGAAGACAAACGGGCCCGAAACGTCAGGATATAATTAAACGTAAGTAAACGCGATTAAGACCAGTTTGTCTTTAATGTTATATACAATTTCCTGGATTCAGCTTGGTTTCAGAGATAATCAACCTTTTTTTACCTAACTCGTTATACAAATATTTTTTTATTACAATGCTACCACAATGTGTTCTAATTTAACCACAACTTTTGCCTGACAATCGAAAAATTAGAAAAGACTTAACGAAACAATAAATCACGGAAATTTAAATAAAAATACATAAATTAAAATAAAAGATATTGGGTAACATACAAACAACAAAAAAAAATCAGTCGAAGTGAGAACCTCCTTTTTTTTGAAGTCGTTTAAAAAAGGAAAAATGTTAATTATGTAATATTAGTAGGATTGGCAAACGCAGCGTAGGACGTCCACTCATAAAATGGACAGATGAGCTTATGAATCGACGGGAGACGCTGGATGCAGGTCGCATATAATCAGTCATCAAAAACACGAATCAGATTATGCCCAACTATTTAAATATTGTAACGTTCTACCTATACAAAAGAAAACTAAATTAGCTATATTAATTGACGAATTCCCGAATGTACCAAAACTTATAGTAAACAAAAGATGTATTAATTAAACTTAGAGAGAAACAGAACCAAAATAAATATTGTATACCCAAATATAATAACTTATATGGAACTAGGCTATGCACATATATATTACCTAAAACTATAAATGAACTGCCAGAAGATGTTGTAAAAAGCTACTTAAAGGCAAACATGTTAATACAATTGTTAAAAAGTACTTACTAAATTGTAATGAAACGAACTTCGTTTATTAGTATCCTATCCATAGGTATTTAGTATATTTTAAGTAACTAACAGTAGAATATTATTAATGTATAAAATCGAACTCCCCATCGGCATACAAACCTTCTCAAGGTTTTGCCAACGTTGGGCTTGAAATTAAAAAAATTGTAAATTTTGTTTTTATCCAATAAATTAAAAAAAAAAAAAGTGTATATGGAGGTCCAAAGGGCAGGCCTATGTCCAGCAGTGGACGGTATGGCTAAAATGATGATGAGTGGTATATAATTGTCATCATCATCATCATTAATTATTAAATAGAAGTTCTGTACAAAAATTACTGCAATCTACATCTTAGTAATAATTTCTTCGTGTATTATGTCGTGCATCATCATCATCATCATATCAGCCGAAAGACGTCCACTGCTGAACATAGGCCTCCCTCAAAGATTGCCACAATGACCGGTCCTGCGCCACCCGCATCGAGCGGACTCCTGCGACCTTCACCAGGTCATCAGTCCACCTTGTGGGGGCTTACCCACGCTACACCTTCCGGTACGTGGCCGCCACTCAAGAACCTTCCCGCCCAAAGGCCATCGCACGTAGAACCGATATAATTGTACTACTAAGTAATACACAGAGATCGAAAAAATGTTAGTCATTAAATAAAATAAATATCTTTGGACATCTTACACAAATCGACCTAGTCCCACGGTAAGCTCAATTAAGGCTTGTGATGTGGGTACCAAGCGACGATATATATCATATATATAATAGATAGATACATATAGATACTTAAATACATAGACAACCATGACCAAGGAACAAATATTTGTGATAAATAAATACACAAATAATGCCCTCGCCGGGATTCGAACCCGGAACCTCCAGCTTCGTAGGCAGGGTCATTACCAACTAGGCTACGGAGGCATTACTAGCAATGAATGACTACAAAGTTGAATAATTAAAATATCGTTTTCTGAAAATTACATATTTGATACCTAACAATTAAAATATGAGTAAATAGTCGCCTTAAGGAATCAAATTATTATTTTAAAAAAATTGTTTGATTAATCATTCAATCTTTGGAGTCATGTCGATATTATTGCGAACAATGACGCTAATTTGTCCGGTCTCTGTTAATAAGAGATAGCTGGCTAGGTACCTATTGTTTTACCTGCTTCTAGAAACATCCTTTGTAAAATTCTTTAAGCAAACAAAATTATGAAACAAAATATCTACAATTTATCCTCAATTATTCCGATTATTTAGGCACTTAACTCATACAACTCGGAAAAGAAAAGATTTCCAAATATTCCGGATAATATAGCCGACATTAAAAATCTCTGAGAACGGAATACAGCCCGAAATTCCACAAATGCGGTTATTTTTGTTTCATCTTTATTATCCTTTAGACATCCCATAGTCTTACTTAATATAGCGACAGTAACGAATACTTACTTTATAGGCGTATTTTCGCATGTTTTAAAATATTCGTATTCGCATTCGCAAAAAATTGACGCGAATATTGCGAATATTTTTACCTAATTATTTCATTCACTTAAGGCAGGAAATAAGGTACTTACTTACTACACTGTAAGTACTAAATGTCACTGCTAAATACTTGTTTAACCAAAGATATTGACGCAAAAGGACCTATTCTTTGCGTTTCATTGCGCCTGTGCAATATTTTTGGATTTTGAATGAATGTTTATTATTATTTTCAGCTTTATTGCACAATATTGCACATACAAAAAGTATAAATGGCGGACTTAATGCCTTTGGGCATTTTCTACCAGCATTATCTAATGTTTGTGTATACATATGTATGTTGTATAATACCCAACATTCGTATTCGCATTCGCATTCGCGAATATGAATCGCAAATATTCGCGTTCGCGAATATTCCAAAACCGATATTCATTACATCGCTAATACCTACACTGGTAGAGTTTTTGAATTATCTGTAAAGTGTAAAAAAAAATGTTATACGGAATTTGTAACAGATTCTATTACAGCCGTATAATTTAGAAAAGAGTCCGATTTTGTACCCTTTGGCGTAGAAACCTTGGGTTCATGGGGCCCCACAGCACGCAAATTGTTTGCTGAGATCGCGAAACGTATGGCTGACGCAAGTAAAGACCGAGGAGCTGTGACTTTCTAGCACAAAGCATCAGCATTGCGATACAGCGAGGAAATGCAATCCGTCAGTTTTCAATTTACATTATCGTCCATAGACAATGAAATAAGCAAGTTTAATACAAAAACTAAAACGCAAGCACAGTTATTTATTTATTTTATACAATAAACTGGCTTATAGCAAGCTAAAGTTCGCCCACATTTAAATTCGAGTGTCGGGTCCGCTTTGAAATGCAAAAACTACCGCCACTCCCGGGATATTGAAATGTAAAACATAATACAACTTACACTGTGTTTATTGTGAAAAATACATTTTTCGTTTATTTTAAGCCCTCTGCCGAAAAGTGCAGCTTTATTTCAGCAAGGAATAATTTGAGGCAATTCACCAAACAGGGACTGTAACCGTTATTTTCTCCATTCATAATAAAGAACGGTTTTTTTTTCGTTCTTTTTCGTTCTTCGGTATATAAATTGTAAGTTAATGGAGTAATAAAAAAAAATGTAAATTACATAAAATATTGAGGAGTATATAATGTGTAAAGAACATTTTAAAATATTGGGCTATTTCGAGGTTTTTTTGTAAAATACCGGTTCCGGTCCCTGTCACCAACATCTGATAAAACACAAAACGGAACAATATAATAGTACATTGTGCATCTAGAGAGGTAAGTACGGTAATACTAACGAGAGTGTTAGACGCCCGACGCCATAGGCTTTTAATGACTCGAGTTAGGTATTCCGCTTACCGACTGTGATGCATACAATGTTTTTCATCGCACTTGCCGACAAAAATATAAGTTTTAAGACATAACATAATATTATTATGACGTTTTGACCTGTCAATTTTGAAGCAGTTTTTTAGCATGAGACTTGTTCATCATCAGCCTATAATAGTCCACTGCCGGACGTAGGCCTCTCCTATTAACTATGCGTTTAGACGCATTAGGAGGTTAATGCCCATAATCGCCACGCTGGGCAAGCGAGTTGGCGATCGCAGTAATGTGTCCACCATGATGACGCTGCTGCCCATCATCATTTTTTTTTATCAAATAATGGTCAGTGACACTTCAATCCCTTAGTCGACTCTTACGACATCCGCAGGAGGAGTTGGGGTGGTGACAAATGTATTCTTACTGCCGTCACCACACGGCACAACTGAGACTTGTTACCCAGGGCTAATACGCCATAAACGATAAACGTCTACCACAGTTTCTAAAATCAATTCAGCTACATCAGAAGAACCGAAAAGTCTCACAAGCGGTAGATTGAGCGTTCGAACGTTACAATAACATTCGCCTGCGAAAAAAGGCAACGCAATTTCCCATCGACCCTCGTACAATGCTGTAAATTGTAGAAAGGGCCTCGTAGCCAATTTTTGGGGCATTCAACAATCAATTCTTTCCACGCAAACGGCGGGATATCGGGAATTATTAGTACTGTTCCACAATTGCTTATGTTGTTTGATTTTTGCAAAAAATACAATTTAGACAAAAATATTGACAATTAGAGCACACGTGCAATATTAATTGAAATTTCAATCACCGTTAGGATATAACTTAGGACGTAACTAAAGACCTAAGAGCTGGCGACTTCCTCGCACAACGCGATTATTGCGATACAGAGATGAATGTGAAATGCCGCCAGCATCCTCCATCCACGGTAGAATGCCACAAGGGCCAATCTTTTTATTTTTATTTTAGTCGGAAAATCAACAACTAAAATTACTAAGACTAGGTTATACAGATTAGTTATCTAACAAGCCAATTAAAGGTTTCCATAGGCACACAGCAGACATATAAAAGCAAATAACCACATAAACTTAAAAGTATAGATTCAAGTCTTAGATATGGGTTAGGTTAGTTAGATTTAAATTACTCGTATGTACTAAAATGTACAATTTTGAAAATAAAGACCATTAAAAAAAAACATCGCTAGGATTAACGATCATGAATATCAGCAGAAGGCAAAGAGGGAGAGGCAACCACAGTCGATAGAGAAGTCGAGATAAGTAGGTAGTTGTTGTTTTCAATTAATAAACTTTTTTGAGATGCTTACTATCATCATCATCACCATTTCAGCCATTTAACGCCCACTGCTGAGCATAGACCTCTCTTCTAGTATACCACTCATCTCGGTCCTGAGCCAATCTAACCCAGAAGTATCCCGCAATCTTACGAATGTCGTCGACCCAACGAGCCAATGGACGCCCAGGGGCTTTTTCATCCAAAATAGGCCACCAATCCGTGAGAACGTTAGTCCACCTGTCCAGTCCTGCTAATCATAGGTCTATCTAGCTAGTACGAGTACGCCACTCATCTCGGTCCTGAGCCAATCTAACCCAGAAGTGTCCCGCGATCTTACGAATGTCGTCGACCCAACAAACCAACGGACGTCCAGGGGCTCTTTCATCCGAAATAGGCCACCAATCCGTGAGTACTTTCCTGCTGAGCATAGGTCTAGCTAGTACGCCACTCATCTCGGTCCTGGCCTACTACTCGAAATTCCGAAATATCGAGGATTTTTTTCTGTCACTCTAACGAAGGCGTCATTAGAGTGAGTGAGAGAGACAAATCCTCGAAATTTACGAATTTCGTTTTTCGCGGTAGGGCCGCTGAGCCAATCTAACCCAGAAGTGTCCCGCAATCTTACGAATGTTGTCAACCCAACGAGCCAACGGACGCCCAGAGGCTCTTTCATTAAAAATCAGGCCACCAATCCGTGAGAACGCTAGTACACCTGTACAGTCCGATGCATACTATAATTGCTTGAAAATCTTGACAGAAGGAATGTTGCGGCTGTGTTATGTTATAAGGCTACAGGGCGCAGGGCGGAGCCCTTTGGGACGTGGCCGTGGAAGGGTTCGGCGATTTATTTCTATTACGGTAGTGACCATTTCAGGGTGGTTGTCTACAGAGACAGAGTCTCATTTTATATTTTAGTTTTCGGTAGCAAAATTGTTCATCTTTTTCAATATAAAGATGAACAATTTTTCATTCAAGCGTTCAAAAATATCTTAAGGCGCCTCTATCGTTATGGCAAAAAGTGTTCAGATATTTTTGAATGCCCCGGACGCTACAATATAATATCTGATGGCAACTGTAATCGGATAACATGCAACAGTGGTAAACATACAGGTTTTGAAGATTAATTATCTCATCACAATTTAAGTAAAACTAACATTTTATCGTGACTGTGAATATGAACCCAAACCAATAAGTTTTGATTTGCTTCTTTCTCTTCATTAATGAAAGTTCAAATAAGTTTTGGAAATAAAAAAAAAGTATTCGTCTTATTTAGATAGGTACACGGGAGCGCTTAATTTTTGTTCGATTATCTCTAAATAATCTTTATAATTTTATTTCCAAACACGCAATGCAGCATGCATTGTTATAACTTAATTTTAAGCACCCATAACTATAGTAACTAGTACTGGTCCATTATATTTAGTAATTTGTTTTAGTACCACGAAAATCATAAAAAGTCCGCAAACCATTACGAAATCTCTTCAAATCGTAAAAGAAGTTAAACCAAGATTCCTCAGCGGTCCAAATATTATCTCAAGTCCAAGATCGTTAACTCAAACTCCTTAACTCAAAAACTAGCCAACAATGCCGCACTTTGTGTTGAGGTTCCAATTAAAGTTAGTCTATAGCGGCAGGGTCATTCTCAACTCGTAACAGTGCAGCGTCTCAAACGCTTTACACTGCTATCCTCGCTCAACTTTATCTTTAAAATGTTGTTAATTAGTCTTCTAGTTAGTCGAAACGTTAAAGTTTTGATTTAGTACAGAAGAAAGAGATCGGTATGCACTGAATTGATATATTGTTAGTTCACGTACTGTGCTTATTTTTATTTCTACGAGAGCCGGCAGTCTGAGTCTAGTCGACAGTTATAGAGTATGAGGCTTCATTCGTCTATTTTACTTTGATTATTTTGTTTGTGACAACATTTTCATTCTTATATTTGGGTCATTATTTGGGCGTTAGTTCTGAGTAATTTTTGTGGTCACACTTTTCGCAATAACGGCTGATTATTTTAACTACGTGTCTGGTTATCTTGTAAATGTACGGGACATGTACCGAATCACCGAAATTCACCATAAAGCCTACAGCGAACTCTAAGAAAATGTGACCACGAAAATAAGACGATTGAAAAGCACGAATGACTCATTTATATTGAATTAAGAATGAGTATTTATAACAAGTATTTTTGTAACATATTTATTTTATAAAATGTTACTTTTTCGATTTGTGTGTTAAACTAGCGAAGGCAAAGGTCTTAGAATTGTTTACTTATAACCGGGAAATTTCCGCGGAGACCGATTGTCTGAAGAATTTAGGCATCAACCATAAACTCGGTATTTTGTCTTTGGTATATGACATCTTAGGCATAGGCCTCTCTTAGTACGCCGCTCATTCCGGTCTTAAGCCAATCTAACCCAGAAGTGTCCCGCAATCTTGAGAATGACGTCTACCCATCGAGCTAACGGACGCCCAGGGGCTTTTTCATCCGAAATAAGCCTATGCTCAGCAGTGCTCGAAAAAGGGCTTAAATTTCGATGATATAACGTCTTATATTTATAATACAAACACTGTGTACTTTGGATCTAGGTTGATCTATGTAAAATATTTCTCCAAAACAATGGACCAGCGTTTAAACCGCCCTAATTCTCTAGGAATCACCCTCCACTCAGGCATTTGGGTCAAGATCGTTAACTGATGAAGCTGTATCCTGCATTCCACAAGTTTGCATCTTAGATTACTGTTTGATTTACATTACCGCCTTTGATCTGATTCATTGCCGGATCTTCCCGAAATTACCAAACTTGTAAAGTGTCTGCTAGTAAAAGCCAAGACTGACAAATAAAACTGAAATTCTCAAGACAAGTAGGAGCAGACCAAAAACTCAATTCGCATTTTAACCCTTCTTAACCACGAAAATTTTATACCTACCAAAAATACAGGGTTGATAATTTTATTCATTGGCCAAACTTTAGGGGGTTAATTCTGAGGTCATATTGATGAATTTTTACTATGGGACCGAGATCCAATCCAAGCCAAAAAAAATCTGCTGTTCCATACAAACCCTGAAATATTAGCATTCGGAAATGTATTCAACATCAGATTTTTTTCTCGTTATAGTGATATTTTGGATTTTTTTTTAATGTTGTATTGCATTTTAAGTGTTTTTTTGAATTTTCAAATACCTAGTCTGATAAAACAATTTAAACGTCAGGTTTATAATTATTATCGTTATTTTTAGCATATGCCTCGTCTGGAATTACAAGTGGCCACTTTCCGCTATGCTTTCTGTGTACTCATTTGCCACCGTCGCGGCATAGGACACCCTTCCCCCTGTGTGCCACGGTAATGTTCACATGTGAGGATATTGGATTCCGGGTCAAGATCTGGATTGGATTTTTCCCGGATTAAATTTCAGACACTCGGTCCTTCGAACCGGATCAGAGTGGGGCATTGATTGTAATTCATGGCGCAATACAATTTGCGCTTCGATTTTTTATACAATTTGTTGTGGGGTTTCAAAACCCCTTCATTTGATACCACGTGACTTGTTCCGATCACTATCTTTGATTATTGGCCCTCAAAAACCCGTACATGTATAAGTTTTCCTCAAAATTGTTAAGCTGATTTTATATAACGAAAATAAATTATTATATAATTATACTCCATGTTTTTTATATTTCCGCTAAATTGAACAGGCTGCTTGATACGTTCATTGGAGCAACCTTGTCCATCGCTTTTAGTTAAATTAAAAATTTCCATTTCATTTGTAGGTACATACATAACCGGCCAAGAGCTTGCCGGGGCATGCTCAGTATAGGGTTCCGTAGTTATTCAAAAATAATGTTCAAGATAATTTTATTTTTAGGTATTCATAAGCCTATAACTGTTCATAATTTTATGTAGTCATATTTTTCAGACCCACTGTACAAAATTTTGAGCTTTGATATATTTTTTTTTTATTCTGGACTGATTATCTCCGGAAATATTGACTTTAGAAAAAAAAATATTCCAAAACACTTATTATTTTTTAAATACCTATTCAACGATACCCAACACTATAGGATTACATTAAAATAAAAATATCCTCCACACATACCCCAAAAAAAAAATATTCCCATATTCTATTCTACCACTTTGTCGGCGTGATTAATATACTTATACAAAGTTGCAAACTAGTACTAACGGCCAAGGAACTATGCTGACATAGACGGACAGACAAACATGGCGAAACTATAAGGGTTTCTAGTTTACAAACTAGTGGCAAATAGTAACAAAGAGTAGTCTCATTTCACCAATAACTATCCGAGTCAGTAATGCATACGTTTTGTTCGCGTTTAATACCCCAAACGGCAAGTCACTGTTGTGCCAAAGTTTTCCAATTCACATGTTGCGCCCCCAGCTGTTTTCAAGAACGACGTATCCTTGTTCGGTTTCCATATACATGGGAGCGAACAAGTGACCATAAATATTGGAACACGACTCTATTGCTAAGGCTTTACGGTGCATGTTCCGATTTTGAGGACTGTAGTCGCTCTGATATGGAGACAGGCTAAGATGGCGGCACTTACGACATTTGTTTACAAGAATGAAAGCTTGTAGTACTAAGATGCTGTAGTTACGACATTTGGTTTTGAGATAGTATTGTCTTAGTTTTGCTTCACTGCATTCTGGTTTCTGTTGCTTACCGAGGTGTCGTCTCAAATAATGACTCCCGTAGTATTTAGTAGTACTACTGAGCTGGACATGTCAGATCCTGGGTTCCAATTTTGATGAAGGCATCTCTTGACATGTTTGTCACTAGATGTATTTATTTAATCTTTATTGCACGATAAAAAAGTACAATATTGTCGGAATTTATGCCTTAAGGCATTCTCTACCAGTCAACATTTAGCAGTATTCAATGATGAAGATTGGAA
This sequence comes from Thaumatotibia leucotreta, assembly GCA_025490895.1. Lineage (NCBI taxonomy): Eukaryota > Metazoa > Arthropoda > Insecta > Lepidoptera > Tortricidae > Thaumatotibia > Thaumatotibia leucotreta. The sequence continues at coordinate 10,955 of JALPQI010008756.1, forward strand.
ATCAAACAAATTTCAATGCTAGGTTTGTTTATACTATTCGTCAATAGAATCAAAAAAAGTAAAAAAATCTAAAAACTTCTATTATTCCATAATAACGCACTTTTAGAATACAATCTTGGTTTCATCAGCAACTTATAAACCTTAAACCTTGAGTTCGCATACATTTTAAGATAAAATTATTGATATTTGTTAGTATTAACTTAAAAATATATCTGCGAACGTGTTTCACGATATGTGTCAAAGACGTCAAATGCTACGGAAAGTCAGCCATATTTGTTTTGAGTTCGCAAACGTAACCTAACGTAAACGTAACGTAACGTAAAAATATATCTGCGAACGTATATGTGTCAAAGACGTCAAATGCTATGGAAAGTGAGCCATATATGTTTACATGTTCTTGGATTGTACTAACGATTCGTATACATTATTCGCAACATCTACTAACTGCGAGTATAATTGACCGTAGATAAACAGAAAACGACCCATTTCGATTAAATAAAGCAGCCAAACTCATATGTTAAAGCTCAAGTCAGATTGACAAAAAATAAGATGGTCGCTTTCTGCAAAACTATTGTTAATTTAAAGGAATGTGTATTTATTGTGTACCATGTACGTGTACTGGTTAAAGTATCTGACGCAAATACCAAGTAAGCAACGGGAACCTCAATGCACTTGACGGCAGTTTGGTTTGGTACATACATTGTGTTTCAACTCCACCGTGTACCTACCTACCCACCGCGAGAGATTCCGACCGGAAAACACGGCACGGGGTGCGCCAAAGTATTTATAAAATTGCAACTTAGATTATTGGAACTCCGAAAATTTTTCTTATACAATTTAACTTCATAATGATCGGTATTTAGAATAATCTTTGTTCATAATCATCATCACATAGAATTATTTATGTTCATAATATTGTTTTTCATACATATTTTTAGTACTAACTTTTATGTTTATATAATTTTTCAATATACTTATTTTATGCTATATATACTAAATTTCTAATGTTATAGGTATTTATTTTTATCTGTACTGGTTTTATGTATGAATTATTTTTGTTTAATTAAATATAAATCGTACTATTACTGTAAACTAGCTACCTGCACAAATCAGGTTGTGGCAGAGTAGGTATTGTACTAAACGGGTTCCCTCTAAAATTTTTTTGTCCGAAACGCTTAGGACATAACAGACTTGGTATAATATATTTTGGCATCAAGTTAATGAGACAGAAACATCACGAAACTATCTTATCTATCATTAATTACGCCGAGTGTTATAAGACAGAAATTAGATTTGCATTTTTTTTTGGGCATGTAGCCACATGTTCGAAACCTGCCTTTTTCGTCCGGCAGAATTTGCTGCGAGGGTGAAAATTTCTGCAGTGAGCGAGCGAAGCGAGCGAACAAAACCTTCCGGGGCAGATCCGACTCGGATAGGTTAGGTTAGAAGACTAAGGCGGGAGCTTTGCTCCCGCCTTAGTCTTCGGGGTTATTTTTTTTTTAGCAACCTAGAAAGTACTCAGCTCAGTAACACAGTAAGTTTCGTATAGAATATTACTACTACCTCGATTATATTGAGAGGTTGTAATTATTCCTTCTCTGTTATGCTAAAACAAACTATGCCGATACTTTTTATGCACATTCAGATTATGCCTCATCATAAATAGGAGCATCGAAATTATGCTCGAATAATAATCGAACAACTCGAAATCTGCCACAAAGAAATATGCTAAAGTTGAGTATGTCACAACAGTTTCTGCACAAAGCCCATTATACATAGTTTATGTTATTCATAAAAGAATTATACCACAACAGAGTGAACCTAATGGGAAAATGTTTATAAATAAACAATTTATTTCAAATAACTTTATGAGTATAGATTAATCTACTTGACGACTTTAGGAGGATAAAATTTCGAAATAAAAATCGTTATGAACATTGTAGGTAGAAGTATAATTTTTAGTAAGAAAAAAAGTATGAGAAAAATTTTTCGGAGTAATGATGATTATGAGTAAAAAACGGTATTAGTAAAAATATTCGAAGAAAAAATTGTATAAGTGCCAATATGGACCCCACGGCACGCTATTGCAAATTCAGCGTGTTTACCCAATACAGGAAAATAGAGGGATATGTTAGAAATACCAATGAAAACTAGTCATTGTGTTCTGTTTCGATTAGGTTTTTTTTACATGTGGTGCTGTCGAACTAGCCAACTTTGCCTTCAGAGGAAACATTGCATAGAAATAGAATTTTTAAAAGTAATATTCAGTGTTGGGCAGTTTCCCCTGAAGGCAAAGTTCGCTAATTTGACGGTGTTAAACAAAAGCATGATAGTGAGCAGCCGCTGTAGCCTAAGAACGCCTGCTACACCAGAGAAATCACAAACAGAACATGAGAATATATTGATTTAAGCTTTCACGATTATCGTCAAAAGGGTCTTAATCGTGCAAACTTACTTTTAATGCTATCCTATCGTTTCGGGCATGACGTTACATCCGTGGTTGCAGGCCTTTGATTCTGTTTGCGACCACGGGTGTAACATCAAGCCGTAATATTAAATGTAAGTTTAAGCGATTGAGACTGACCGAAGAAATAAAGACCGAACGAAACTATCGGTATTTACGTCTTTCTTAAAAGATAGGTAACTTACTTATCCATTACTTTTAGTAACACTAATACTAGTGTATCCACTCATTTGCTTTGAAATTTTGGTCGATATTCATTCCTATGTAAAGTAAGAGTGACAGCTAGTAACCACAGTTACCAAAAGTGATCGACACGAGTTACGAATTTCCTTTTTGCACGTGTCGTGACCTGATGTAAAATGAGCTACTAAAAAAATTATAAAATACCGCTATAAGTACTGTAATTTGAATATGATATTAAAATACGAAAGAAAATACCTGTTTTTAAAAATACTCAAAAGAAGACCACAATTTACATATCTCGATATTTTTCCGGGTTCGGATACAAAATTATTCGCTAAAAATCTAAACCAATTTTTCTAAAATTGGTTTAAACCTTCACGCCTCTTCACCCCAATGTTCAAGCGCAATGACGTAGAAAAGGGGATTCGTAACTTGGGGATTACTGTTATTTCGATATAATTTTTGCTTATATTTTTCATTTTATAAGTTGAGTACCGGAAGGCGTAGCGTGGGTAGGCCCCCCACAAGGTGGACTGATGACATGGTGAAGGTCGCAGGAGTCCGCTGGATGCGGGTGGCGCAGGACCAGTCATTGTGGCAGTCTTTGGGGGAAGCCTATGTTCAGCAGTGGGCGTCTTTCGGCTGATATGATGATGATGAAGTTACAGAACATTTTTTAAGTTGTTATACTTATGTTGTTGTTGTTGCATTTATGAATGATATATTAAAAGTGTGTTCATTGTATATATTATAAGCCTCCGTAGCCTAGTTAGTAGTAACCCTACTTACGAAGCCGACAAAGGCTTATCACAAATATTTGTTCTTTGGTCATGATCATGACATGACTGTCTATGTATTAAAGTACATATCTATATGTATCTATCTATTATACATATCATCGCCTGGTAACCACATCATACATGCCTTAATTGAGCTTACCGTGGGACTAGGTCGATTTGTGTGAGATGTCCGAAGATATTTATATAATATTTTTATTTTTTTAGTGTATCTTAATGTTCATAACAAAACTGACAGTTACTTAATTTTTCCTCAACAAATCTCACTGATTGTAGGACCCAAAAAAAATCGAGTATAACCCAAGATCCAACAACACCTATAACTATGTAGATAACTCCAAAACTCTTCACATTTAATTTTATTGCAAAGTGTATTGCCTCATAAAAATGTTTTTTACGATCCACGACAATAAAAATGTTGATATAAATAAAAACATGTCACTACTGCGCGCACATGTTTTGTACGCTGTATTCACTAACTTATTTATTACCTTTGAATATATTTTTTTAGTTTATTGGAAACATTAAAGAATCAGCTCCACAGGCCTAGCCAAGGTGCCTTTCTGCAATCGTATACGATAAGCAATAAGGAATAAATGTATGGGAATAACAGATACGAACGAAAAGTCACGTGACTATTTCCATTCATTTATTATGATCACGTGACTTAGGTTATAGGTTATAGGTTTGCGCGGGCTAAATTTCCGCAACTCGACGTCAAAAATTTTGCGCCTATTTTGCGTGATGGGTTGTCGGCACTACTCTTGCCAACCCAGCTCTACCAGAAAGCCTAGCAAACCCTTGATGTTGCCGACGACTTCTGGGAGAGACCTCGGGGATCCGAGGTGTTGTGCCCGGTATTCTGCCACCCCTGGACACACGAGAATGACGTGGGCGGCTGTCTCTTCCTCCTCCAAGCAGGCTCTGCATAGTGGACTGTCTGTAACACCTATATTAAATAAGTGTTTGTTTAGTGAGGCGTGGCCAGTTATAGCTCCAGTGAGGAGACGGAGCTGTGGCCTCTTCATCAGTTTCAGCCTCCGTGACAACCCGGGGTTGATTGTCGGTAGGGCTTCTTTTGATTGCCTACAAGTACCTAGGTCTGACCAATATTTCTGGTGTTTTACCTTGGTGTTATGTCGCAATGTGCTTCGCAGCCAGGCGTGTGGCAATGGTATGATCGGCTCTGGTCCTATCGTTTCCGCCTCTGAGCCTCCTCTTGCCAATACGTCAGCTGCATCATTACCTCGCGAGTTACTGTGTCCTTTTATCCACTGTAGGGTTATGCTATTGGTTGTACATACCTCCGACAGTGCTTTGTGACATTCGTAAATTAGCCCCGAGGTTATAGTGTAACTCTGCAGGGCTTGTAGTACTGATCTGCTGTCAGAAAGTATACGGATGGGGTAGTCCATTACCTTCCTTGAGATTATTGCGTATGCTGCCATTATGATGCCCATACACTCCGCCTGGAAGACAGTGTTGTAGGCCCCTAATGGTGTAGAGATATGTATGTTTAGGTCCTCCGAAAATACTCCAGAGCCAGTACCTGACCTTGTTTTGGACCCGTCCGTGAAGATCCGCAACTCTTTTGGGTTGAGACCTTCATGGGGGTCCTCGTGTAATTGTATTTTGTATTTCTTGTCAAACACGAACTGCCTGGGTATCCTGTCGGTCACCGCTTCTATGAGCGGTTCCTTACCTATAGCCTCGTAGAGGATTTCGGTGTGTGGTACCCGGGGCGGTCTCCAGAGATTTGACTTTTTGAGACGTACCGCTGTCGCCAACGCCTCCTGTTGTATGTGGAGATGTAGCGGCGGTAGGTTCAGTAGGGCTTCCAGGGCCGCAGTGGGAGTGGTCCTCATGCTGCCCGTGGCTGCCATACAGGCAAGCCTCTGGAGTCGTTGCAGTTTGTCAGCGACGGTGGATAGCCTGGTTCGTGGCCACCATACTATTGCACCATAGCTTATTATTGGTCGGATTACTGCTTGGTAAAGCCACAGAATGATCTTGGGTGTAAGTCCCCAAGTTTTACCCACCATCCTGCGACATTGCCAAAATGCGACTGTAGCTTTATCGATTTTATTGTTGAGGTGATTACTCCATTTCAACTTACTGTCTATCGTAACCCCCAGGTACTTTACCTCGGTTGATAGTTGGAGCTCTGTATTGAATAGTTTGGGCAGGCGGAAGTTGCCCAAGTTTCTTTTGTTGGTGAACATCACTAGCTCTGTCTTTTTGGGATTAACCGTGAGTTCGTTTTCGTTGCACCATCGTTCCACGATAGCTAGCGCGGAGCGGGTTACATCACATACTGTATTTGTGTGATTTCCGCTCGTAAGTATCACTATATCATCTGCATAGCCTATTGTGTAGTAGTGATTGTTATTAAGTGTGGCGATCAAGTCGTTCACCACGAGATTCCATAGAAGCGGTGAGAGGACACCCCCTTGAGGGCATCCCTTCGCCACTAGAGCAGTTTGTGCCTCGCCTGAGCCTAGTTTGATTATTCTCTGACTCAGCATGTTGTTTATCCAGTTAGCCATTACCGCATTCGCTCCATGTCTTACCAGTGCTGCTGCAATGCTGGTGAAGTTGGTCTTGTCAAAAGCTCCTTCGATGTCTATGAAGGTACCAAGACACATAGACCTGTTTTTGATCGCTACCTCGATTTTACTTACTACTGCGTGAAGTGCCGATTCTGTAGATTTGCCTGGGCTATAGGCATGTTGGTTTGGATGCAGTGGTTTTCCAGTTAATACCCTCTCCCTCAGGTGTCTATCGCATAACCTTTCTAATGTTTTCAGCAGAAAAGAGGTCAGGCTGATAGGCCTGAACGATTTGGGGTCTGAGTAGTCGCTTTTACCTGGTTTTGGTATGAAGATGACTTTGACCTCTCTCCATCGCTTCGGTACGTATCTGTGAGCCAGACAGGCGCGTAGGACGACGGTGAGTTTAAGGATAAGACTTTCGCCTCCCCATTTAAGAAGCGCTGGGAAGATCCCATCTACTCCCGGCGACTTATATGAGTCAAAGCTGTTTATGGCCCACCTTACTCTCTGTGGGTCGATTACCCCGTTTGTTTGGCGCCAGTCTTCCTCTGTTGGGGTTATCTCTGCCTCCGTCCAACTGATTGACTGCGATATTTTGCACTCTGGGAAGTGCGTTTGTATGAGAACAAGTTCTGCCTCATCCTGTGAGTTGGTGAGGGAATTGTCTGGTTTGCGCAGGGTTCCTAAGGTTACGCTTGAACTATTGGAGAGAACTTTCCTTACCCTGTTGGCTTGTGCGTATGCCTCAATGTTGGTACAGAATTTACGCCAAGAGTTGGTCCTTCTGTACCTGAGACGTTTTTTGTAATTGGACTTGGTGTTTTTATAAATATCCCAGTCCTGGTCTGAGCCTGTGTTCATGTGACTTATCGCTTATCGTTTATTGCGGATTGGCATCTTGGCATCGCATAATACTGTAATTTTGAAGTTTTTTGTGGAACTCAGATATTTTTTTCTTTACTTAATATTTTTTCCAAGTTGTCACGCGTTACTGCGTAGATATTATATTTCTTCATCACATTCACTATCGAAGAGCTACACAACCGATATCCAAAGGAAAATAAAGAAATATTATTTTTCAAAAAGTCCAAGTTCGATTTTGTAACTGTATGAATGCAGTTTTTCTTTTTTACTAAAATCAACGCCATGCTTCCTAAGACAAGATACCTATCGCTATCTGTTATATTTTCCAAAACCTCCACACTGACCCATTGGATTGATCACCCTGTATAACATAAATAGGCTTCACCTAATCAGACAAACGGGTCGTGTTCTTATGTGGTACCGACAATCGACGATCCTAAAACCGCTTTTACAATAGATTTCTTTCTTTTCAAAGTACATTAGCCGGTCCATTGCCCCCCGCCCCTCCACACCCCTTGATCCAAGACGTTGAACTTTTCTGTCATCTGGGACTTTTAGGAGTACGAGCGAAAGGTGAATGACATTTTCAAGGTTTCTTGCTTTGTAATCTGCGACCATATACATATAACATGGACGTCAAACGCCAGCTGAAAAATGCCCACAAAAACAATCGTTCAATAGGGATGATGACTGTAGTTAAAATAAATTATTTATCATTATGCACGACATGATACACGAAGAAATTATTACTAAGATGTAGATTGCAGTAATTTTTGTACAGAACTTCTATTTAATAAATTGAAAAGAACTTAAAAGAGTAGGTCATTTGGCAGTACTCAAACGTGACGTCACTTTTGTGTATTTCATATAAAATTCCATAGTGGTGATCGTTTTGACAGTTCGAAAAAAGATACTGATTTGACTTGCCAGTCATCATGCCTATCGTGTCAAGATGAGTTCACGACGGTTTTTGAAAGGCAATGGCGTTCGGCTTCTATGTTTTATTTCTTCGTAGTTTGTAATTCTGTCTTTGTGTGATTGAATAGGTATCGTAAGTGGAAATAGTGGTATGCTAAAGACGTTAATATATTACAATGATATATATATCTACATGTACCTAAAAGCAAGGACTATTAAGGCCTAATTCTCTAATAGGACCCTTACCTACATGAAAGTGGCACCTTTTACTAAAATTAACCTTTGTCGGTCAATTTAGTAAGTACATTACACAGGACGTGAACGCAAGCTATTTATCTACCAAAGCATAGGACAGTAAAATCAAGTTTCGTTTCATAATTTGTGTAGTTATATTAAAGGGTGATTGTTCAATCCTCAGTTCAAAGTATCCGCTAATTAAAATTATTACCATCCTTATCTCAGTCCATCAGTTAAAAAAGGACAAAGCTAATATTTACATATTTGACAAATACAGCGAGGAAATGCCGCCAGCATCCTCGGTACAATGCCACAAGGATCTTAGATGTAGGTTAGGTTAAGTAGATTAGTTAAATTTAATCTGTGTACATAAATTGTAGTTTGAAAAATAAATATTTGGTAAAAAAATCTGGGGATTGATAAATCGGTACTTAGTCAAATAGCACAAACAAGAAAAAATAGTAGCAACATTTTGTTACAAATAATAAAAGTGGACACTCTACGAACAAATAAAACATGGAAGCCGCACGCCATACTAAATTGCCTTTCAAAAACGGTCCTGTATTTTAGTTGACAAGTGTCACCCACTCTTCAATGCATCACGGCAATGAATTTCAATAACAACCTATAAAAAATTAAACAGCCATTTCAAAATAGTTGTGATTGGTCCATCAAAGTTTTGATTGGCTATATTATTTAAGCATTTGTCAAAGATGTTGTGCCGAAATATGCGCGGTGTTAAAAAAGCGCTATGTCCTGCCCATCTTGGCACAATTGAACAATTGTTTTTGGGGGCATTTTTGAGCTGGCGTTCGGCGTCCATGTTATATAATGGTCGCAGTGGACACTACTCACTTTTTCACATTAGTACAGTCGACGTCAAAATGTAAACAGGAAACATTCCTCAATATGCCCTCCATTATCACAGTAACATGACTTCACATGGGTTTTTCTCAAAAGTTTCGTATTATACGTCTCTAACGAGCTTAACGACTGCTGTCATTTGCCGGGTCTTCGCTCATTACGTCTGCAAATCTGCATCTTATGTCGACGGCATAGGTTTGAAAATAATATCATTTGTCATTTATGCTCTTATCCAATAGTCTGAAGAAAATGCTTTTTAGTACCATTCTGAAAGGCTGGGATTGTAATTCATAATCCTTTGCGTTTATAGAAATTTGTATCTACAAGTTGATATTTTATTCAGCGGCCAAATTTTAGAGGCTTAGTTCAGTATTCAGTATTCAGTATATTTATTGCTTTCACAGGTATACAGTCTGAGGACATGATGAACTTTTACATTCACAACATCCATCATCATCATCAGCCTATGTTAGTCTACTGCTGGACGTAATCCTCTCCTATTAACTATGCGTATAGACGCATTAGGAGGTAAATACCCATAATCGCCACGCTGGGCAAGCGGATTGGCGATCGCAGTAATGTGTCCACTATGAAGACGCTGCTGCCCATCATCAATCTTGTAGAATGATCTGTGACACTTTAATCCCTTAGTCGACTCTTACGACACCCGCAGGAGTTGGGGTGGTGACAAATGTATTCTTACTGCCGTCAGCACACGGCAAGGTCACCGACATCCGATTCGAGACAATAATCTGTTGGCCCATACATTTCCGTCTACTAATAGGTAGTTCAGGATTTGTATGGAACATCACATTTTTTAACATAGTAAAAGTTCATCAATAGGACCTCAAAATTAACCCCCTAAAGTTGAATAAAAAACCCGTATAAGTAGAATGCAATGGTCAACTTGTGGTAGCGACAACAGCCGCCCCTCACCCTAGCCGTATGAATCGGCGATGTTCGGTATTACCGTTAGCCGACTGCGCCGCCACCGAGGATGCCCCCGCGGGCCAATCGACCTCGCGCCCCGCTTTGCGCTGGCACCTATCTTTTGTACGCGCCACGACCCGCAACTTATAATTGTATCGCTTATTTAAAATATACCAGTTTTACAGTTCGCTGATATTTCTTTGTAGTCTAGATATCCCTCTAGTACGAATTAGGGCACTAGACACCAACAACTTGTGTCTTTATGTTCTTTAGATATCATTCCTCCGTAGTCTAGCTGGTAGTGCCTACAAAGCGTTAGGTTAGGTTCAAATCCGTCAGGACACTATTTGTGTGATTATTTACCACAAATATTTGTTCCGTTGGTCGTTGCTATTTATGTAATTAAGTATCTATTTTGTATCTTTTCATTATACAGGTGACATCTGGGCCATGGAGTAAGAGTGAACATAGTAGGTACTAGGGACGCTGAGCAACTTTTACTATGGAGACAATCAAGAAATCGCGAAAAAAATCACCTAAATTTGATGACTATATTTTTTTGAGAAACAACTCTAATTGTATTCTTAACTCTTTAATGGGTATTGACAACATATTTGCAGTCATATAAAACCGGCTAAGTGCGAGTCGGACTCGCGCGCGAAGGGTTCCGTACCATTATCAATTTATTATTAAAAAAATATAGTTAAATCAACCTACCTCAAAAACTATAGGAGATAATTTAATCAAACCAAAAATCGTTGATAGAGTTTATTAATGTGCATAACATATATTTTTTTTAGAATTTTATATCGCGTAGTTTAAAAAATAGAGGGGGGGGGACACATTTTGAGACTTTGAGAGCTGATATCTCGAAAACGATTTGCTTAAATAAAAATGAGATTTATAAACCTTCATATCATTTTCAAAGACCTTTCTATTAATACCCCACACGCTTATATACAACTAAAATTTTTTTTCTATACCTCAGTTACATGTATGGAGGGCCCCCACCCCAATGGTTTTTTTTACAATTTAGTATCATAATCCTGTAGCGGTTCATACAACACATATCCTTACCAAATTTCGTTACTGTAGCATTCATAGCTTCCGAGTAAATCGGCTGTGACAGACGGACAGACGGACAGACGGACATGACGAATCTATAAGGGTTCCGTTTTTGCCATTTTGGCTACGGAACCCTAAAAAACAAAACCAAATCAATTTACAAATATGTAAGGTTTGAAATTGAATGCTTTGACAAAGCTGTCAAATGGTCAAAGGGTTAAATATTTTTTAAAAAGTAACATGTAAATTTAAATATTATATGTCGTATAGGTTTAGGCATCAGCCGCGAAAGTTGAGGACGTGGGTTAAAATTCCACGATTAGAAAACTTCGTTATTTTTTCTTTGATATATGAAATCTAATATTTAAACTTAAGTATCAATGAAGTCATAAATAGGAGATTATTTTCGCGATTTCTTGGTTGTATCCGTAGTGAAGTTGCTCAGCGAGTGATAAAAGTTCTTACTTACAAAAATTGCGTAGCTGAACAGTTACCTGTGAAAAGCTCACACGACTCTTTGTGGTCGCTTATACGAATTTAAGAGAAACTTTGCCAAGAAGGGCGCCGGTAATGGATTTTTTCATATTTTTAGGGAGAGATATTAAATAACTTTTGGCGCGGATATAAGACTTTAGGATAAGTGATTCTTGAAGATGAAAATATTTTAATATGGTATTTTAATATGGTACTCATAATTTTGGGTAATTTTATTATTTTTCACTTTGTTAGACTATCCTGTCACAGCTACTTAATACCTATAGCTCTAGAAATATGAACAGCATGTTTTACTTCGTATGATTTATTCATATTTTGTAACCGCTATTAAATAAAAATCTAGTAAAATACTTCTAGAAGAAGATTCAGAGAATTGGAATCGCTTTTTTTTGGACCGATATCAACTTAAATTCAAACTAGATATCTACTACAGAATGTAATAAAAATACTGGTGAAATAGTAGAACTGCTTTTCCAAAAAAATATATATTTATACGACCGAAAATCCCAATGAACTCGACCAGTACCATATTAAAAAAACTTTAGGTTCGATTCCTTCCTTGGTTTTTGATGTTCTTTATCTGTTTCTTAGGTTTTTCACATTTTAGAAGTATATTTTATAAATTTAGGTAGTAAGTTTGCCGTGTGGTAACGGCAGTAAGAATACATTTGTCACCCCAACTTCTCCTGCGGGTGTCGTATGAGTCGACTAAGGGATTGAAGTGTCACTGAACATTATTTGTTAAAAGATTGATGATGGGCAGCAGCGTCATCAGAGTGGACACATTACTGCGATCGCCAATCCGCTTGCCCAGCGTGGCGATTATAGGCATTTACCTTCTATATAACGACACCCTAATATAACGTCTATACGCATAGTTAATAATAGAGGCCTACGTCCAGCAGTGGACTATCATAGGCTGATGATGATGAGGTAGTAAGTTGTCATCTCTTCTCTTCACGACACCCACGTCATACGATTCAACTAAACTAACTAAAGGATTGAAGTGTCATTGACCATTCCTTCATAAAAGATTTAAAATAGTAGCAGCGTTATAATTACAAGGGTTCGCATGAGTTTAATTTTTTATTCCTTCCAATGCCTCTGCTCCTCCAAATTTTATCTTAAATGTAAGTGTAAGTCAGAAATCAAATTATTAATATAGGTAATGTATCTTTTCAGATCTCGCATGAAACCTGGAAGCTAGTACCGGGCCAGCCCATTCAAGGTAAGAACATAAATTATCACATACCAGCCCACAGACCATTTACATACATACAAGTATAACCAAGGTTAGTCGCTGAGCTACGGAGCTCAATATTCTGGGTTAGTAGACATTTTTTTTTTTCAAAACTGTACAATTTATATACATTAATTAAATCTAAGTTACCGAGTTACAAAAGGTCAAGCTGAAGGTCTGCCAAAGAGCCATGGAGCGTAGTATGCTTGGAGTGAAACGGATTGACCTGATCCGTAACACTGCCTTGCGTTCCAAAACTCGCTTTGTCGACGTAGGAGTATAAACCGCCAGGCCGAAATGGGACTGGGCTGGCCACGTTCGCCAAATGCATCCACAGAGGTGGGCAAAACTAGCTACGGAGTGGATACCGCAGCGGAAACGGCGTATTGGTCGGCCCAAGAAGAGATGGCGAGATGACCTGGATGCATTTTCCAACAACTGGCCAGAAATAGCCCTAAATCGCGAAGTTTGGAAATGTAAGGGGGAGGCCTTTGCCCAGCAGTGGGACACAATAGAGGCTACGTAAAAAAAACGAACTAACCTAATCTATATCTAAGATTGGGCCTTGTAGCTTTCTACCGAGCTGGCGGCATTTCCTCGCTGTATAGCAACACAGATGCGTTGTACGAGGAAGTCACCAGCTCTTCGGTCTTTAGTTACGGCATCGGTATATAGATGAGTACTTATTTAAATTAATATTAAGATACTGAGTGCCGATGTTATTTTGTGAGTATTCATTATAATTTAATTTGTTTCGAGGTTATCTACATAAAATAGAAACGAAATAAAACATGTTGTTGATGACCTCTTGGCAGCATTTTACGAGTAAAATAATGTCTAAGAAACTGACGTTAAAATGTGTGGAAAGCGTCATAATGCGGAGTCTATATAAGATTGTCTAATTATCTACGTACCTCGCTGAACAGAATAAATCATCCCGTGGAATGTTATCTAAGTGTTTACGAACATGCTGAAACATGTTGAATATGCAATTTCTCCTGGCCCCTATTTCACTATAACGACAGGTGTAAAATATCACTTTTACTGGCTTCATAGGCCACAGTAGGCTACGACTATCGCTTACTATTGGATAGTCCCATGTGCATGTTTGCTACCAACATAGAATTATTTAAAAAAAACGTTTTTACATCGTTAACAAACTCCTTTTTATTTTCCGAAGGTCGTGACACTTGTCACGAGATTCAAAACGATTTCGGTAATTCTTGACATGAGTTTCGGCCTGTGTCACAATATCGCTACAATTTTCGTGTTTCTGGAGAGAAAAGTTCCCCAAAAAGTAGCTTGGTGAAAGTTTTCGCAATGCATTTTATGTTGGTAAGCGGTAACTGCAGCATATGGATGCTGGCAATAGGAGAAACAGAATTTTTTTACAATTGTCGCACCGGTCACAATTGTAAAATAGGGACTACCTAAGGCACCTAAGGTAAACTGACAAAATATAGCAGAGAGGTCTTTAGTTACGTCAACATACTTAATGATTGATTGACGCACATCTGTCCGATCCCTGGGTGCTTAGACATAGACAAGTTGCCAATTGCTAACGTTTAATCGTCAATTGTAAACGAAAGGCAGCTAACTGTCTTTGTCGCACTAATATGAAAGAGTGACAGAGAGAGAAAACTACGATACGCTACTAAGCGTTAGCGATTACACATATATTATTGACAGATATATAGGGCCAATGTTCACAAGGGGCATTCCACGAGAATGTCGCTTACGTGACGCTTATGCTATCTATGGCAGGTACGTTAAATAAATGCTCAAAGTTAGAAAAAACTGTGTGAATCTGTAAGTCCCGAAATATTACCGCAATAGAACTCAGGTTCCTGTAATTTTTAGAAGTACTAAAAGAATCGCGTTACGTAAGCGACATTTTGTGGAATGCCCCATAAATAACGATTGCGAAAATCTCACGATACTGAGTCTACTTGACAAAGTCTGTGTAGCAATCCCGCTGAATAGAATAAATCATCCCAAGGAATGTTATCTAAGTGTTTACGAACATGCTGAAACATGTTGAACGTGCAGTTTCTGGGTTGCAGGCTCCATGACAAAGTTATATATAGCAGAGCTATTATTCTTGGTATTATAGGCAACACAAATAATAACTTCGTCGATAAACTATGAGATGATATTTGGCTTGCTGGATTCCGGGCTCATATAGTCTTGAAAGAACATCAATTACTTTTTAGTAGACTAATATAATATTTCCAAACGCTCTGTCACTAATGGCCTGCCCACAGCATTGGTATAAAGGCCCGGCCACGACATTGGGCGACCAGCGGCGAGCGAATCCATGAGTTGGAGCTGGATGCCGATATGGGTACTCCCTCTCGCTCGTATGGTTTTCCGCTAAGCCGATCGCCTTAGACCAATGTGGTGCATTAAGGTGCGGTTAAACTAAAAGAGCATTCGCTGTTCTAACCTCCCACTCTACGAAATTCGGTCGGTAAACAAAACGTGATTGGTTGATTTCGTAGAACGGGCGCTAGAACAGCGAAGTTCTTTTGGTTTAAACGCACCTTTAGGTTCCCCACGAATGTATTCGCCCATCCGCCTCTTTGACTCATTGCCTAGTAACAGTGACCCTTAGTATGATACCTAAGCTTTCCGAGTGGAGCCACAGAATGCATAATTAAACTAATTTATACGAACAGCTGGCGGTTCAGGGTTTAGGTTATTTGGGATTGTAAATCGACTTCCTTCTGCTCAATTTAATAAAAACGTTTTGTTATTAGTTTCTAAAATGTAGTGATAGATATCTGCCGATATTTGTAACTAACTACAATATTTTGGCTATGATTACTTTTATCTCAAGTAATACCCAAAAATTGTATGAACGATCGCTTTTTAGCGAAAAAGCCTCCTGTTGTAACCGTTTTCTTAAAGTTAGCTTTGTTTTTGTTTGTTATTTTCTTACTTGTGCTATTGCACAAGTAAAAATACTTATTATTAAAGGATTAGAAACTGGAAGAATACTCAAAAGTATAACCTTATTCATTTGGTGTTTATTGTTCGAATTTCAACACTGCCCTGCTAAGCATAATAGCGATATCTAAAAAGAAAATTTAATGCAAACATGCACTTTAAATTCTACAGCTGACGATTCCATTTCCAAATGCCTCTATTTTTGAGATATCGCTATTTCGCGTAGCAGGGCAGAGCAGCCAAAAGTGACATAATTAAATAAAACCAAGCTTATAGCCAAGCTCTTAGTGAATGAATAATTGTAACCGAACGAATGATGTCACTAAAGCCGTGTTGTGACGATGATTGACCTGTACTAAAATTGGTTCAAACGATTTACTAATTTAACAAAAATAACACCGGCGCTGAGTGACATCACTCAAGGTATTTGTTATATTTTTGATTAAAATCAGAGCTACACTTTTCTTATAACTAACATTACTTACAGACAAAGGTAAAATAAGGTGTATTTAAAAATCCTCAAAAATGTGTGAACTTTTGCAATATATTTATAAGAGGATTCGATAGATACATACCTATGTATGCACTTGACTGTACTAATTATGCTAATGGGGCCTAAATAAGCTAATGAATTGAATGATAGACAGACTGTCATACGTATAAATTACGATGCACGTAATAAATCCACATATAGGCCGAGAGCTCGTAAATCCGCAACGATCTGCGATAACGACGGAATGGACACGCGAGCAGATATTTATGACCGGGGTTCTGTAACTAATAATGAGTTGGTCTACCCCCGACTCTGCTGCTACGAACATCATCATCCCATTTTAGTCCACTGCTGGACGTAAGCCTCTTCAATCCTTTAGTCGACTCTTACGATACCACAGGAAGGGAGTTACCACTTATCTACGAAAAAGAGGAGTGATGACAAATGTATTATTAGTGCCTTATAAAATAGAAACTAAAATGTCAGAAAGTAAAGAAACAGACGAAGTCCATCAAAAATAAAGGCGGGAATCAAACCTGCGCCTTAAGTTTTTATTTGTACGTATTATTTACGCAACATCACCCTAAAAGTGAGTCTAGAGATTGATTACTTTAGAAGTTAAATTAGTGACGATTAAAATACTTAAAAAACAATGCTCTCTTTCGGACCTCGCCAAACTCACAGCATCTATACACCATCTTCTAATAAAAGATAACTATGTCGAAATGCTATACATAGGTAGACTTAGCACACGATTAGTGCGACCATTATCATATCCCATGAAGAAAGGGAACATTTTTAACAGCGGAGTTCCGATCTTTGAAGTAAAAAATGTCGTATGAAGTTTGCCGGCTTCCGGCTTTTTTTAAAACCGTTTTTGACCATTAGGTACGCAATAATAAAATAATTCAGGAAACGATTTTGTTATTAGTGTCATCACACTTAATTGACAGACATCAAATGAACAAAAATAATCTTTTATTACATTAGCATTATGTAAAAATAACAAATGCATTTTTTGCGATAGTTTCGTTAATTTTTTTTTAAACACCAAAAAAAAACTTATGCAGATTGATCAATACGCGTAGGTATAACATTTCTTCCTTCTTTTAGCCTCAAGAATATGCTGTTAAATTTCCTCATGGGCACCTTGTATACGTCGCCGCGAAATAGAGTTCCAGTCTTTTACTGCCTATATGAATAGAAAAGGGACGGATAATCTATTATGTGGCCAAATACTGTCGCACTTATAATGTGCTAAACCTTCTAAGCGTACATACATCATAAGCCTATAAGCAGTCCACTGCTAGAGAAAGGCCACTCCTTTTTACGTAAGCATACGGACGCATTACGATGTAAATGGCAATGATCGCCACGCTGAGCAAGCGGGTTGGCGATCGATGTCCTCTCCCCTAATGATAATGCTCCTGTCCATCATAAATCTTCAATAAATAAATGGTCAGTGACACTTCGAATCCCTAAGTCGACTCTTACGACACCCGCGGGAAGAGTTGGGGTGGTGGCAAATGTATTCTTACTGCCGCCGCCACACGGCAACTAAGCTAAGATAAGCTAATCATAAATAAAAAACTAAATTTATCGAAACTTATCTGTAAATCGTAAACTCCCACAACGGCGTCTATAAACCAAAGAACCCTAAAAGCGAGGGTCGAATTCTATTTATTTTCGTCGAGATCTCAGCCACCATATTTCACTTCGATATATCCCGAAAACCTCTGAATTATTTATACATTGTGATGAAATAAATTTATTTCCGCGTTAGATTTCGATTTGGCGTTGCTTGTAAGTGGCCCACGTATCTGCCTGGTTATTTTATAACGAAATAAGTGAATCGGGTTCGAAGGTAAGTGATAAACATTGTAAACGTACTACCCAACTGTACAGTTTATTAACAACCGTACCTTCCTATAAATATATACAGGATGAAATTTAAATCGTTAATCGTTATATGTTTTTCTAGGCCTATAAACAACTAACAATTAAATACCCCACAAGTTACTTAAAAATGGACATGTTATTTTTTTGTATTTTTTGAGCCTTGTGTTTTTGTATTTTTTGGCTTTAGAATATCAAAACGGATTATTAATACAAATTAATTGAATAATTTAAATTACCTCTTCAAATTGAAGTAAATAATAACGCCAATTTTGTCATTTTGTAAAAAAATTAATAATATTCATTACATTTGACGTTATAAATAGCTTAAATAATCGTTATAATTTCTTAGAATCACCTTAAAAATAAAAAAAGCCACCAACAATTTAAAAATACATTACTATTTCTAACTAACTTGTGGGGCATCCAATTGTTAGTTATTCCAGGTTATTCATAGAGTTAGAAAAACATATTACGATTCACGATTTAAATTTCACCCTGTATAACTAAACGGTTAAAGTCAGGTGTTTACTGGTGATAGGACCTAGTGCAGGGTCCGCCCGGATAGCTATCACCGTCTTACCCGGTAACCTTCCGCTAAATAGTTAGTACTGTGTTCTGGTTTGGGGGTAAGATAGCCGGTGTAATTACTGGCATAGATAGAGGCAATCCATCTTAGTCCTCAGGGTAGGCAGCGCATAGGCAATGTTTTGGTTACTATGGCCATGGGCCTCAATTCCTGCTTTCCATCAGGTGGGCTGAGAGCTCAGTTGTCACATAACACAGATTTTTAAAATTTCTATGATGTTTACCATACAATGCAATGGCCGTGTGGTGACGGCAGTAAGAATACATTTGTCATTACCCCAACTCTTCCCGCGGGTATCGTAAGAGTCGACTAAGGGATGGGAAGTGTCTTTGACCAATCTTCAATAGAAGATTAGTGATGGGCAGCAGCGTCATCAATGTCATAATAGTGCACACATTACTGCGATCGCCAACCTGTTTGCCAAGCGTGGCGATTATGGGCATTTACCTCCTAATGCTTACGCATAGTTAATAAGAGAGGCCTACGTCCAGCAGTGGACTAACATAGGCTGATGATGATGATTTCCATACAATACGTACTTACATACAAAAGATCCATACAATAACGAGAAATCGTATGTTTTTGTTTCCTCAACATACTCGTATCATGCACTCACTGGAATGAAATGCCAGTGTTTTTTACGAGCAATTTATCCCGAACCGTTTTTCAGCGAACTCTTATTTATTGTGACAAAGTTGCACGTAACACGATTTGTGTGCCCGTAAGGAACCCTAACAGAGTAATACAGTTTTATTGTTACTGCAAATATTTTATTTAACAAGCTGCTGGGTAGAGAGGAAAGAGAGTATAGTTAATAAATCAGAAAAGCATTCTAAATAGTCTAGTGTTAGGATGTTGCTAAACCCGTGTGGTGACGGCGGTAACCCGTGTGGTGACGGAAGTAACAGTACATTTGTCACCACCTCAAACTCTTCCCGCGGTTGTCACAAGAGCCGACTAAGAGATTGAAGTGTCACTGGCCATTTGATAGTAGATTGATAATAGGCAGCAGCGTCATCATTGGACACATTACTGCGATCGCCAATCCGCTTGCCCAGCGTGGCGATTACGGATATTTGCCTCATTGTATATACGCATAGTTAATAGGAGAGGCTTACGTCCAGCAGTGGACTGAGATATGCTGATGATGATGTATGTGCTCAGTGTAATACTCGCGGTAATATAATACGGGACAGGTGTAACTTTTCATAGAAAATATTGCAAATATTGCAAACGTGCTTCACAGAGAGCTTTCAAATGTGTGTACACTTGTAGCAGATAGATTAGAATCCTTTTTATGATCATTTTATTGTAATTTTCCTGAATTTATCAAATATTCGAAAAAAATATGGTCGTTACACTGATTTGTTCAGTTAAAATTTTAGAGTTTTTTAAACTGCCAAAAATGTATGGACAAAGGAGCTTTTTAACTATGACTATTTTGATATTCACGGTGTTATCAGGTGATTAAATTACATATTTATTGGATTCTATATAAGGGTGAATTGGTGAGCGCCTAGTGACATAATTTTGGTGGCATCATTTTTGCAAGTTTCTCTTCGTCACAATGCTACTTTGTCATTTAAAGTGTGCCTCCTTTTGGTACCTCATACAAATGACGAAGTATAACATGAAGACGTTTAGAAACTTCGGCAAAAATGATGCCACCAAAATTAGGCGGTTGAAACACTCTGATATTCACCCATAAAATACAAGGAAAATCATCTGAAAAATCTATTTGAAATCAGCGGGTTTACAGTATTATTATGATTTTTTATACCCGACCTTTAATCGAGTGTCTAGTAATTACACTCAGTTGAGAGTATTTTGTATAGGTAAGTATTTAATTATAATATGAAAACTCTCTATGACCTATTTAAGTTAGCTCACAACGTTAAGGGTTAATTAAAATATTTAAAACCCGTTAAGCTTCTGTACACAATTTTCATTAACCATGACCTATAAAGTCACATCTAATAATATACAGGGTGTAAATCTAATATGGGCGAAGCTCTTAACAGGTGTTAGTTTTCGACATGATAAGTACCTATATTCAAATAAATATTACTTAAAATTAGAGCTACAAAATTATCCATACAAAATAATTCGGCGCGCAATGTAGAGCAACATCCGCGAGTTAAACACTCGTTGACAGCGAATTTCAAAAGCAGATGACATAACTGCCATATCAACAATAACAAATGTTCGTACCTACCTTGCTGCTCTGATAATCTTAAAAAAAAAACTGTGGGTTCACAATTAAGAGTAACTTTTAAAATACCTTGTAATCCATGATTACACTAATGAATCCCATGCCTGGTTAAATTGAAAGAAAGAAAGAAAAAATATTTATTTGTGACACATAATACATGACTTTACAAGATACACATTTAAAAGGACAAGAAACAAATTATGCCACAAAACGGTCCCCAATTCAGCCCAGCGCTGGTCTTCCATTGGGTAGTCTTCAATTGATCGCCCGTATTAGGTTTACACACTGTATGTACTTTGTGTACCCAATTAAATGTACATTTTCGTGAGACTTAGTAACTATAATTAAACGGTTAAACTAACTTGTATTTACTACTACGCGCGACATGTTTCGGTGAGCCTACGCCAATATAAAAGCCTGCTTTATGAAGTATGATCACTATTGAAATGTTTAGCGAAACGGGTTGTCACGGGTTCGATCCATTTAGAGGATCTTCATCATGGAGTACCTGCGACCAAAGCTCGGCGAGTACTTATACGACTGATGACTCAGTACACGTCGGGCTTTCGTCGCGGGTACTCCATCATGAGGATCCTCTAAATGGTTCGAAACATGTTGTCCAATTATCGACTTAAATTACGTGAGTAAATGTTTAAGTCTCACTTTACTTATAATTCTGAAAATAAAGCATACTATTTAGTTGCACCCTTTAAAGCGTCGTAAGCATCGACCGTACATAAGGTACCATTACCCGCAGAACATAATCAATTCGGTACAATGCGGGATTTGGGTACAATACCCTCCATTAGAATTAATACCGAACGTAAACTGAAACCACTCTGAAATCACACACACTTTACTGCTACATGGATGTTCAGAATCATCGAGTATTTTGAAAGGAAATTTACTCGTGACGTGATTTAGCTGTTGTTTGTAAATAAATAAATAGTAACATCTTACACAAATGGTTTATGGTTTTGAAAATGAAGCTTAGTTTTGCAAATTTTTATAATACTTACCTCCGATCGCACTACCTCGCTGGTATTCGAACCCGGAACCTCCAGCTTCGTAGATAGGGTACCACCTACTAGAATACATTATTTGGGTATTTATTTATCACAAATATTTTGTTCCTTGGTCATGGCTGTCTACGTATAATGTATCTATCTATTAAATAAAATGAGTTACCATGACTCGGGCTTTTAAGAAAATATGAATAATACGCATTATTAGTAATCATTTTCCACTATTAATACAAGTAAATGGATCAAATTTTAATTGATTGTCTTGTTTTTGTTACGCTTGCAGTTACGGTTTCGAAACAGCGTATAAAAAAAATCCGGTGCACTTGTATTTCTTTTTCACGTCACAACATCATCTCATACAAAAATCACCACTGCGTCACGATTTTAAGGGACACAAAATAAGATAACGAAAAGAATTTTGACCCAAATGACAAATATTTTAACTAACTGTAAGATTACTTTTATTTCCTTCGAACCATCAATGTAACGCGTGTACTGCTTAGTCGTCAAACGTTACGAATGGCTACGATCTGTCATTGTCCAGCCCTAATTAACGATTCATTTTGAAGTACATTGCTCCTCATTGAACTTTTATTATAAAGTTAATTACTTTTTAAATTAGAATTTCTACTCAATTAATGCTAACGGTTTGGCTAAAAATTTGCATCTCATTTCTCAGTTTCAATGAAAACTTGCACAATAGGAACACACTGTATACCGTCGCCTGGTACCTAAACCACAAGTCTTAATTGAGCTTACCGTGGGACTAGGTCGATTTGTGTGATTTGCCCCAAGATATTTATTATTTATTTTACTATCTTGTGCTTATATGTCTTATATTGTTTTGGTACGTTTTACTGTATTTTATTTATTTATTAGCTGTTATCAGATCACCCATCAAAATCGCGCCTCATCAATACAACTCAAACGTGAAATCCAATAGACTTAATATTCTTAATTCATCATTCACCAGTTTGCTCAATGTAACCGATATGATGCCTGCGGGCGTTAGAGCGAGCTAGCTATACATTTTGAATAAAGAACATTTAATTGCTTATTAATGTTTCAATTAACGGCTTAGTTGTTGGATGTTAAACGTTTCCCTTGCAAGGATTTTGCTTGAATCCAAAACGCCGTATCTTTTATAGGTGGGTGAATATCTGAGCGTTTCAACCGCCAAATTTTAGTGGCATCATTTTGCCAAAGTTACTATTCGTTGCAATGGGCTATTTTGTCATTTGCAGGAGGCACGGTACCTCAAATCGTAATTTCTGAATGCAAATTCTTGTAAATGAATGAAAATTACCAAAAGTGCCATACATGTACCTATAACATTTGAAGAGATCCCTCGATTTCTCCAAGATCCCATCATCAGACCCCAACTTGTTGCCAACGCGACTATCACGGGGTTATACACGTTCGATCACAAAAAAAATCGGTTCACGATTCTCGGAGATATCGGGTAACATACAACAAAAAAATTCTGTCGAATTAAGAATCTCCTCCTTTTTTTGAAGTCGGTTAAAAAGATAGTGATAATATTTACTGACGGATATATTTATCCGAAATGTGTAACAGACGGTAAAAAGAGTAAAACTAAAAAGCTAGCAATGAATAGGAGCTCGTTATGTTTGCAAGCCGTACCATGAGCTGCCGCCGCGTCATTCACGCGGACTTACTTTCTATGTATCTCGCTCGCACCAATACGCGAGTACGAGCGGGATGGACAGAAAGTAAGCACGATCACACCCTGTAAATATTTTTATGCCTCATAGGGCAAAAGGTGGAGTACTTAGCATTTATGTAACACCCTGTTTATGACACCACCCGCTTTTAGACAAATAAATATTTTTCTCAAACTTGCAATGATATGTTGGCATTACGTACGTCAAATTAAACCAGGAAGTACCATCTCTATCTCTTCTCACCTGGTTCGATGATTGAACTTGATATGTAAAGGCATTTCATAACTATATACTTTGCAGTCTTACCGTTGCAGTCTTAAGTATACGTACCGGAGGGAACGTGCTTTAAAAAGTTAAATACCGGAAGTAACTTGTAAAGTGACAGAACATCTTGGCATTTTACCGTAAAAAAAAGAACTAATGTGTCCGGGTAAAAGATTATCTTAAATAGTTTTAAAAAAATTGACGTTAATTTTTTTTTTTTTATTTTGTACATTCGTTTCGTTCTTTAACTTATTTTGTTTGTGTACTGTGAAAATCACTTTCGATTTTTTTGCAAGTTTGAGAAAAGCACTACACAAATCTCGGTGAGAAACAAGGTTACAGGCCGTGTATCTCTATCTGGCCTCAGTTCCTTCGGCCAGATATATCTACTCGGCCTGTAATCTTTTGTTTCCCGTCCTCTATAGTAATATACTATTGACTTTGACTAAGTCCTCGTGAATAATGCCGCGGCAGCTCATGTCAAGCACACAGTAGCCGTACCATGTGTTTGAAAGTAAAGGATACGTTAGGTTTTACTCGATACGTAATGCATTACATCGCACTCGCACTGACAATTTGGAGCGTTCGCGATGGCCTGTTTTAAGTATCGAGTAAAACCTAACGTTATTAACGCGTTTACTATCTATCCGGCTCGCTCGCGGCAATATGCGAGTACGAGCGGGATGGATAAGAAGTAAACGGGACAGCCCATAGAATGCTCCACGAGCGAAATGGATAGAAAGTACGTCTGCGTTAATGAAGTAGCGGCGGATCATGGTAGGGCTACTGTTCTCAGTTTCCCGCATATGCTGTGAGCGTCCTGGAGAGGCTTTCCGGGAAATAATATGCAAGTTAAATATGATGAACTGAATGCTTAGCCAAGTTTTTTTTTATACCATGTCGGTGGCAAACAAGCATACGGCCCGCCCGATGGAAAGCAGTCACCGTAGCCTATGGGCGCCTGCCACCCCAGGGGTGTCACATGCGGTTGTGATGCGGTGGAAAATGGGCGGCTGGAGGGCCCATTTGGTGATGCCACGCCAGATAACACACAAAACAGAGAGAAAAATAAATACAATTAAACGTATGTTTACGCGATTAAGACCCGTTTGTCGTTAAAATATGAGTTTTACTTATTAAGTCCCGTCCTGCGCTCGCTTCATATTTTAATTTCTCCGGGGAAACGATACAGCTTTAAAATTCTGCCTTGTTAGAAGATTTTTTTGTCACACAACAAAATGGCGTATCTTCATGCCCATTTAATTGCATAAACGTCATTTCTCCTTTAATTTTAATACGCCGTCTTACAAGTAAAAGGTTGTAGTTGTAACATGTATATTTCTAGCAGTTATTACTAAATGAAAGAAAGACATATAACCAGGAAATCAGACAATCTTGTGTGTTTCCATGACCCTGGCTTTTACGAAAATAGGTCAAACTTAAAATCATGTTATGTCTCTTTCCGGTGGGCATTTTAAAAGTTAGGGGCTATGAAAGTTAATTTTATTATTGTCATTTAAAGGCACTCCTTTCCTATTGAATTTCATGATAAAAATTACGACTACACTTCTACCAGTTGCTTACTATTGGCCACAGGAAAGAGGGGCTGTACAGTTCAGCTGAACACGCACTTTTTCATTTCTGTGGTCGATAGTTAACAGCCTGCACAGGCTGTTAACTATCGACAGGTAGAAATGATTTTTATCATACAAAGCAATGAAAAAGGAGTACGTCTAAATGAAGATAAGGCTTTCATAAGAAAATCAAGCTTTATAAGCCTTAACTTTTAGTTTGTCCACCGGAAAGACTCCGAACATGGGTTTGCGTTTGACCCAAATGGGTAGATAATAACTTAAAATCATAATACGCATTACTAGCAATCGATTTCAAGTATTAACATTTGATAAATAATTAAATTGACCGTACCATTAATTTTATTTCCTCCGAACGATCAATGTGACTCGTGTACTGCTTAGTTGTCAAACCTTGTAAGTGGCTGCGATCTGTCATTGTGAAGTGCAAATTAACGATTCATTTTGAAGTACATTCTTCTTCTCAATTAACTTTTCTTAGAAAGTTAATTACTTTTAAAATTAGCATTTTGAATCGAATAATGTTCACGGTTTGGCTAGAAATCTGCATCGCATAAATCGCATTCCTCGGTTTCGATAAAAGCTAGTATCATATACACACACTGTATAATTTACGATCCGATTTTAACTAAGTATATAATATAAATATAAATAAATATATAAAATATAAACATATACATAGATACATAATGTGCATATTTAAGCAATCACGCAAATAAACTCCCTCTCCGGGATTTGAACCCGTAATCTCCATCTTTATACACAGTGTCTATACCGACTAACCTATGAAGGCTGAAAAAATCTAGTTAAGTAGTTATAATATAGTTCGTATAGTTGAAAATCATAAAGGTTTTAAAAACTCACTCGTTCGCATAAACGGAAATCATTTCCCACTTATCGTCCCTCTCATCCCAATTTAAATTAATCAAAAACATTTCCGGAATCCATTACGCTTGAAACTTCACTAACACCAGAGACACGGTTATAATAAAGACTGCTTTCCATAAGTGGCACCTTATTATTCACATCATAAAGCCTATCTCAGCTGCTGGACATAGGTTTTTTTTTTATTATTATATTTATTATTTTTCATGCTTTGCGTTGTATTCTGTGTGGCACTCTCGTATTTGTCATACCCTTATTTGTTGTCTTTTTGTGCCCATAATCGGCACGCTAGGCAAGCGGATTAGTGTGTTCACTATGATGACGCTCATCATTAATCATCAATGAATTAATGGGGTCAAAATTCTTTTCGTTGTCTTATTTTGTGTCCCTAAAAAACGTGACGCAGTTGTGAATTTTGTACGAGATGATGTTATGTTTTCAATTTCTGATGTATGGATGAAAATCTAGTATAAAAAAGAAATACAAGAGCTCTAGATTTTTTTTATATACTGAGTCGAAACAGCAATTAAAAGCGTGACAAAGTGGTATGAAACAAGACAACGAAAATAATTTTGACCCAATGGTCAGTGACACTTCAATCCAATAGTTAACTGTGACGACGCCCACGAGACGAGTTAGTATATATGTCTATATATGTATTTTGCGTCGTGATATGCATACACGGTGTGTCACGGCGTGTGTAGGTATAATCGTATATGAGTCATACTAAGCAACTTTTAATATGGGACCAACCCCGAAATCACGAAAAAATTTCGACATATTTTATGGGAAGTTTATTTTTTTCGTGATTTTGATATTGGTATACTGAAGGGTTGTTCACTATGACTTATATATACGGTATGTGGGAGGTTATTAGTAACTTAAGAAACACCAGGTATACAATTTATTTATCAGGTAATTTTTTCATACACAGCCACTATTGTTCATGAAGAATAGTATGCAGTGATCGGAACTACGAGTTTAAAACTTTAACAAAACTTAAAAAAACTGTCTGTTTAGGTGTGTAGATACGTATATTTTGTAAATCTATGTGCTCGTTCATGTCCACTTGACTAGTTTTACAGTAACTCAAGAAACACCGTGTATACAAATAATTTATTACATTTTTTTTTCATGCACAACAACTACTACTACATATATTGATTTAAACTTTCACGATTATCACTCATATTTTACAGACAAACTGGTCTTAATCGCGTAAACTTACGTTTAATCCATTATATCCTGACGTTTCGGGCATGACGTTACACCCGTGGTCGCAGGCAGACTACGTACGTTTACGCGATTAAGTCCCGTTTGTCTGTAAAATATGAACTACTACTACAGCAAAATACTAATACTAGCAACTATTGTTAATGACGAACTATATGAAATATCCAAACCTACAGTCTTAACTTCTAACTGGTCTCTCGTAAAACCCTTCAATTCTCAATGACATCCATTCGGAAAGTTTTTACGGCCTATAACTGGCAACAACCGTGTCGTCAAAATTTAATCGGCCGTTTTGAAAAGTCGGCATCATCGCCGGACGAAAATAAAGGAGTCAATTAATTTTAGGCACAGGGTGGGGGGGTGGCAGTAGAGGAATAGAGTAAATAAAATTAAAAAAGTACATTACGATACAAGACCGAAAAAAAATAAGTTTGAAACGAGTGGAGATAAATTAAAAGTTCGACCAAAAGGGGTGCTTTAAATGGAAACGAGTTAAGAAATTCCTTTTCGCATGTGTATCATACGACGTTTTTCAGTACTTAAGGCACTCCGAAGATTTGACCTGACATAAAATGAACCACTTCTCATACGAGCACGTAAAGAAAGCGCCATTTGTACTGAAAAAAAATGTTTTTAGTACAGATGGTGCCTTTTTTAGGTGCTAGTGCGAGAAGTGGCTCATTTTACGTCAGGTTCAAAACTTCAGACGTCTATCTACACTAAAAAACGTCGTACGAGAGATGTGAAAAAACGTTCATGTTTTTCGCACTTATTTGTAAGTTTTGACATAAATTAATTACTGTATTTACTATACGGTGGAATGGAACTATGATCCTTCCCGCTACCGACCGACGATGAACTTTCAGTATGGGACCAACTTGGCTAGAAATGCAGATGACTTCGTGAGTGAGCCTGGCTCACACTAAACCATTTTTTCAAATAAATCACTTGTTAAGGCATAACGCTCCCTCTGTTTTCTCTCCTTTAGAAACAAGCACAATAATAGCGCAGCCGTAGCCCGTAGCAATTACACTCGTAGCCCCGCTACGGCGTAGCTCGTAGCGCTACAGCTATCCATTTGAATACAACTTGCATTTTTAAACGGAGTATTTTGCTTCAAATGTACATAGAACTCACTCAAAACGTCATAACTTTATAAGAATCTCGTGGCGCTTAAGACCTTTTTAATTGAATTTGTATACAACCTGAAAACTGAATTTAGAACGACATATTTTGATAGAGAATGCTTGGCGCTTAAGCCCTTGTTCATTGAAAGGGATTTATTTGTTCGTGGTAAGTGCAGCTTGAGAAAGTTGCAGCTCAATTTGTACAAGAATTTGAAGAATTAAATAATGCATTTTGAAAGGAAATGTATGTTATGATTCTAGTCATATTGTAGAAATTTTTTCTATGGTTTTCTTAAATTAATATTTTTCATTGGTTTCGTAAGGGCTCTGAGGACGTGGGTTCGAATTACCGCCTCGAGTGGTTTAAAAGCTATTTAATATTGGTAATACCTACAATAACAGTGTTGCTGGTAAGAAAACACAAATCAGAATACCTAATATTTAGTAAAAAAATAATTGGTTCTACATATTTTTGACCTTGAATTAAGGAAAACATGATTTCATACAACCCTTCTGATACGAGTAGGTAGGTATTAAATAAGTTGTCAACCGTCACTATGATTTCTGGAATTTGACATAATCTTTTAGAACAAATGAAATATTATGTGATGTTATCGGGGCAAAGATATCACACTGTCGATGGCGCTTACGTCTCGCGGAGTTGTATTCGTATACGAACTTACGAACATAAAGTCATAAGCGCCATGGAAAATGTGACCTCTTTGCCCAGAAAACATCACATATAATATGATTCATAAATTTTATGTTTAAGGGTCGGATAGATGTGGGAAATTTTACAGATTCTGTCAAATTTCCCCATTTCGCACACACGCGCACTTCACGCACACTACCTCATTTTACCGAGCGGGGTCATTGACCCTTGGTGATTTTTTTAATGAAAGCGGCCGAGTTT